>CM033641.1:36356431-36491431 GCA_019512145.1 Engystomops pustulosus
TGGGGGCTCTTGGGGGCGTCAACAAAGCTCCTCTGGGGCTCTGTCATCCGTATTATGCCCACTATGTTGCAGAATCAATGCAGGCCTCCCTCTTCTCTTCCCAGAGTTTGTGATGTCACCTGGTCTTGTGATTCTCGCGCAGATGTGTGTGGTTGTGTCAGAATGTACTGTCAGCTGCTCCTCGGTACGGCTGAGCGAGTGTACCCAAAGCAGGAGGGTTGGTGACATACGTCTATGCAAGTGAGGAGCCACAACACAGACAAAGCTAAAAGAAGAACGGTATCCTAAATGAGAGCGCTCATACCATGTTAGTGTGATTGGTTTACAATCCTTGTGGAAATGTATAAAGATATTCCAATACTGTGTCTATAGTTCCTTCTGCTCTGTAACAAACTGCCTGCAGAAGGACATTCTGTACAATAGTTCACTTTTACTGCTCTATAACATGCTGCCTGCAGATGGTGAAATTATGTACTATCTGCCAGCTCCTCTGCTCTAAGATCATACTGTTGCAGTTGGACACAGGCAATTTTCTCATGTCTTTCCCTCTTTTATAACAGTGCTGCCTCCCATGATGGGACACTATATATACAATCTGTCAGGTCCCCCTGCTTCTAAAACATGCTGCCTGCAGATAGGACACTATCAGGGGCGTAAATTGAGAGGGGTGCAGAGAGTGTGATCGCAACGGGCCCAGGAGGCTTAGAGAGACATAAGGTGTCAGTTTCCAATATGAGAAGACTATTACTATAAAACATACATATAGTCGGGGCCTGGCACAGACTTTGCTCTAGGCCTTCACCTTCAAGTTACGCCACTGGACACTATGTACAATCTCTGCTCAGCTTCTCCTGACCTCTATAACATGCTGCCTGCAAGATAGGACACTATGTATAATCTGCTCAGGTCCCTCCGCTCTATACATTGCTTGGCTGCAGATTAGGACACTAGGGACAATCTGCTCAATCCTCCTGTCTATAACATGCTGCCTGCAGATAGGACACTATGTATAATTGCTCACCTCCTCCTGCTCTTTTACATGTGCCTGCAGATAGGACATACAAAATTTACTAAGCTACTCCTGTAGTATGCTGTAATCGTGGAGTGTACAGACAACAATTTGCTTTGTGTTCTAGCCCAGTAACCCATTTCATCTGATAATTTGGCAAAAGGGAAAAGTGTCTTAAAATAACTATCCTGCAATAATTCTCACCGCACCTGTTGCTGCCACTGCTGTGTCTGGATCCAGGCAGTACTTGTTGATTTTCCTCCAGGGGTGATGTGCGCACACACTCACCCAGCCGCCATGTGATCTAGCAACCAAGCACGGGTATCAACTTTGATTGTGGACATAGTGTTGTAATGACTGCTGAGGCCAGTGAGTTACTACAATAGTCAAGCGTCTATACAGAACATGACATTAGTCAATCACCAAGAACGCTTTAAAGTTCATAATTTCTTTTGTGGCCAATATTGTTTAACGGGAAGCTTTGGGTTTAAATTACTTTTGTCCTTCATGACCTGAATAAAATCCTAGCCAATAATATAGCGTAAGACCAGGTACAGGCAGTTCCCGGGTTACATACAGATAGGGCTGTAGGTTTGTTCTTAAGTTGAATTTGTATGTAAGGTCGAAATGTATATTGTATCATGTAGTTCCCGACAAATTTTTTTTTTGCCCAGTGCAGATTGGAGTTTCAAATTTTTGCTTGTAATAGGACAAGAATATTCAATAAGCTTGCTATTGCAGACAATTTTAAGTGATTATTTGCAATCTGGGACTATTTTTAAAGCATCCAGAGAGTTCACCAGAGGTCACGTGGGGCAGAGGGGTCCGTGCTGAACTATGGGTGTACTGTAAGTCGGGTGGTGCCTTTTAGTAGGGGACCGTCTGTAGTATTAATTTCACCATTTCACCCCCAATCTTTAACATTTTATGTAATTTATTTTGCCTTCCAATAAAATCCGAGTTATAAGTGGTAGATTTGTGTCCAGTGTTTGGGTACTTGAAACTGAACTTCGATTTAATGTGCAGCCAAACCAGAACCAACCAAGTGTTGCTCTATCACTAGCAACAACCTTGTACAGAGTTAAAAGAATCAACGAGTGGTTGTAAGATCTCACTCCTCCCCTTGATTCCTTTATAGATAGCTGGGTTTTCCATGACCTTAGTCATATCAATGCCAAATGAGAAACCCAATCTTCATATCTTAATATTGTGGTTAGAGCAAAGATGAGAGATAAGAAAATGTTAGACCACAGGGTGTAGAAGAACAGTTGGAATCGGATACAAAAGTCATGTATGATGATTGTAAGATGTGAAGATTGGAAGTGGATGAGACAGGTAGATATAAAGTAGTGAAAGGCAGATTCCCTGAGCTGTGCTTTAGGTTAATACTTTACATAGCGATTCTCATCGGCGCCTGGATTGCACAGCAAAGTAAAGAAAGCAGCCTATAAATGATAAAATGAAATAAGATTTATTGATGTATAGGAAAAATAGTATTAGGTATTATCAAATGATCTGTCAATTTTTCCATCAGTACTTGGGTTGTTTTCCAGAGAACTTCATATCTCATTCTACTAGTAATGCCCAGATCTGTTTCAGACATATTTGATACCTGTTCTAAGTCGTCGTTGGCTGGAAATAGAAAAGCAGATGGTTAAACAGTTGTTATGATTATGTATTTGGTAATTATTACGGCAGATTGTATCCCCTCCCCCATCCTTGTGACTCCGGGTACGTCGAGTATCCTGGTATTTTTGGTGCATTTTCCTGTCTAGTTTTTGTTCAATGTGCACATCTGGATTTGTCTCTTAGCAGCTTCTGTTCCTTCAGATGGAAGCAAAATATGAAGGCATTGGAGTTCGGGAAATCCCCAATGTCAATGAAACTCTGATGGTTCTATAATTCTTCACGGAAAACACTAAATATTTGGAAGTAAATGTCCTGTCTCATGGAGCTTTCAGGCTTTCCATATAGAATCATTACTTAGGATCATAGATCAGTAAGGGTCTTGAGAAATGACACCCCCCAAGCAATAAAATGTTCTTGGCTGTTCTCCAGTGTCTAGAACTGCATGGTACAAGGGATAGGAGCCGATTTGCGAAAATCTACTATGACATACAATAGCTGTTCTTCTTCAGGCGTCCCGCAATGTTTCGGAAAGCTGCAGTTGATCAAGAATACTGAGGGCCACTGCTAAGGACATCAATAACTAAAGGCTGGAAAATAGTCGTCATAGCAATTACTAACATATACAGCTTTATTACTGTCCCCTGCAGTAGCTGCAGGAAATCTTACATAATCCTTTGGTGGAACAGACAGACCGACAGGGATGTGTATGGCACAGCAATGCTAAATCATTAACTCAACTTCCTAAGAAAGTGACTGGCTATATAGAAGAAAGAAAATCAACCTCACCCTTTCTCTTGAGGGGGGGGGGGCAGGGTGAACCAGTGTCACCACAGTGAGAGGCAGGGCGGCTTGGCTGCCTACTGCAATCCCACCTCAGACTAGACAGAGGATTCAATCAAAGTCTTGTTTTGAGGGAATGCTTTCACTAAAGGGACAGTGTGTGTTGTGTGTGTTTATGACACTTGTCATTTTGTTTGTAACTAAAATAACAGTTTACAAAAATAGCGAATAGATAAGGACGTAGGCCTCACCATCATTTCAACAATTGATGAGACATATATGTGAACTATACTTCACCTTATGAACTTGATGAAAAGTGGTACAGAGTTTGGGGTAAGGTCTGAGTGGAGGAGAGGATGATCTGGAAGATATATTTGACACATATTAAATCGAAAGTGAGAAACGTAGTGTTTGTCATAACCAGATGGGATATTCTCCCTTTAGGTGTTCCAAAATATTGAGCGATTGCATTTTTGATATAAAGGAGCTGAGCATTTGTCTTACTCCCTGATCTGGGTCCTGGAAAAAAAAGACATTTTTTTGAATACAAAAAGAAAACTTTGTTCGGATAGCAATATGTTATCACATAAGTGCTCCCTACTTATAGTTTCAGTCACAGCCATATTTATGATAAATTGTAGGAATACAGGAGAAATGTAATAAAAGATAGATAATTAAAAACAGAATGAACAAAAAGAAATAATCCAAAACAATGTCTTACATTCCTTAATGCCTTGGAAGTACAATCATCATGGAAATAAGATGCTAAAGATTCATGAGGAAGGTCTTTAAATAATATTCATTGGCCAATATGTTCAGCTTTTCCATATCTGAGTGACATGAATTTACACCATTCATTCCTCAAAAAGTTTTAGCAACATAATGAGATTAAGTTTATAGATATTGTAATAAATTTTTGAAGTAAAGTTTCACCCTGGATAAAGGAGTTTCCGACCCTGTTGATACCTATTGAAGTCTACAATGGAAGCTACACGCTAGATCAAGGATCTTTGCTTGTTCCCAACAAGTTGGGTTCTGGTCCCATCTATGGGATCCCGACGATTTTGTACGAAAAAAATACTGAAGATAGGTGAACCTGGTTAATGCTATATCATTAGACAAACCCCAGACATAAATTGAAATTAATTTTATTATATATAGGGGGTCTATACTAGGGTTCAATGGGCACCGCATTTAGTAAGGGTGTTTTTGTCACACGATCGGGATTTGGCGCATCGGCGCGGATTCAACGATACCATAATCGGTTGTAAGGGGCAGGGCCCCGTCGGACGATCCGATGGATTCGGACAACGGACAGGATTTAACATTCAATAATTGTGTGTCACAAACCAAGCACTTACACTGCAACGCGGAGAAGAAGAAAGGTCAACTACGGCGGACCTCATGTGGGTGAAGCGACACATGCAGAAAATTGGACACACGCATGTATTATTGAATCGCAGCACAGCACCGTATCTTCAATCGGACAACGCATCTGGGGATTGCAACGTGGCTGACGGGTAGGTAATTGTGCCCCATAAACTTGACCACTGATTAAACGCACTGTGCTGGGTTGACTGTGAAGAAGCCATTTGCCCAAGGCAAGAGCTAGAGTCTCTTCTTAAAGCCAATCGTGGGGCCCCAGGTGTTCGAGACACCCCAGCAATATGATAAATTTGCCCTGAGGAATGAAAAAAATTCAGTATCCTTTTTGTTAGTTTTCTCATTTGTATTTTGTTATGCCAATTTCACTCCAATACAAATTTGACAATATGCTCTACGTCCAGCTTGATAGCTCTGTTTGAACAATTCCTCTTGAGGTCTTAATCTGACAACGCCAGCCTTTGGTGGTGTCATTGGTATAAAGCATTCTCTGGTAAAATAAATGAACTATACATGATCATTATGATGCATCCTTTTGTCAAAATAAAATAGTGGATTGTAATACGTATTTTTTAGGTTGCCGCTCATGGCTCAGGCTTTGTGGCATCGTGGAACTACCTTTTGACATCGCCGGAAATTATGCAAATGAAATTGAGGGGCTCTTGGGGGGCGTCAACAAAGCTACTCTGGGCTCTGTCATCCGTAAATTATGCCCACCTATTTGCAGACTCAATGCACGCCTCCTCTCTTCCCTTCCCAGTGATGTCACCTGGCTCTTCGTGATTCTCGAGCATGTGTGGTTGTGTGTGATGTCACCTGGCTCTTCGTGATTCTCGAGCATGTGTGGTTGTGTCAGCTGCTCCTCGGTACGGCTGAGCGAGTGTACCCCAAAGCAGGAGGGTGGTGACAAAATTCTATGCAAGTGAAGCCACAACAACAGACAAAGCTAAAAGAAGAACGGATCCTAAATGAGAGAGCTCATACCATGTTAGTGTGATTGGTTTACAATCCTTGTGGAAATTTAATAAAGTATAAGTTTTCCAATACTGTCTAGTTCCTTCTGCTCTGTAACAAACTGCCTGAAGGTAGGACATTCTGTACAATATGTTCACTTTTACTGCTCTATAACATGCTGCCTGCAGATTGGAAATTATGTACTATCTGCTCAGCCCCTCTTGCTCTAATACATACTGTTTGCAGTTGGACACAGTAAAATTTTCTCATGTCTTCCCTCTTTATAATGTCCCGATGGGACACTATATATACAATCTGCTCAGGTCCCCCTGCTCTAAAACATGCTGCCTGCAGATAGGACACTATCAGGGGCGTAACTTGAGGGGGTGCAGAGAGTGTGATCGCAACCGGGCCCAGGAGGCTTAGAGGACCATAAGGTGTCAGTTTCCAATATGAGAAGACTAGTACTATAAAACATACATTATAGTCGGGGGGCCTGGCACAGTCTTTGCTCTAGGGCCCTTCACCTTCAAGTTACGCCACTGGACACTATGTACAAGCTGCTCAGCTTCTCCTGCTCTATAACATGCTGCCTGCAGATAGGACACTATGTATAATCTGCTCAGCTCCTCCTGCTCAATAACATGCTGCCTGCAGATAGGACACTATGGACAATCTGCTCATATCCTCCTGCTCTATAACATGCTGCCTGCAGATAGGACACTATGTATAATCTGCTCAGCTCCTCCTGCTCAATAACATGCTGTCTACAGATAGGACACTATGGACAATCTGCTCATATCCTCCTGCTCTATAACATGCTGCCTGCAGATAGGACACTATGTATAATCTGCTCACCTCCTCCTGCTCTTTTACATGCTGCCTGCAGATAGTACACTACAAAAGAATTTGTATGTAAGTCGAAACTGTATATTTTATAATTGAAGTTCGAGACAAAATTTTTTCTTTTGCCCCAGTGACAATTGGAGTTTCAAAATTTTTGCTGTAATTGGACCAAGAATTATCAATAAAGCTTCATTACAGATACATTACAGCTGATCATTGCAGTCTGGGACTATAGTAAAGTTTCCAGAGAGCTTCACCAGAGGTCACAGTGGGCAGAGGGGTCCGTCTGTAACTATGGGTTGTCTGTAAGTCGGGTGTCCTTAAGTAGGGGACCGCCTGTATATAATATGTAAATCATGTTTAGTTCCTTTAAGGTTTAAAGTTTCAACTAAATTAGGGGAAATTATTAAGACTGCTGATTTGAATGACAGTCTTTATTCCCCTCTCCACCAGCATAGGTATACTAAGAAGCCATCGCCTCTTAGTAAATCCAGAGGGCGTTGGGTCCCATCAAAATTCCCGTAAATCAGGTGTAGTTCTCGAAATGGGCGCCAGCCCTGCACACCAGGTTGTGCTAGTTCCCCTGCTAGAAGTCCAGGAGGTCTTGCGCGGCTGTGGGTCTCCCGTTAGGATAATATCCCCTGTCCTCTTATTAAATTATGAACATGTTAGCTAAGATTTATACCTGGGATAAGGCTTACAAGGATGAATAACTGATATTAGCAGACTCAGCTTACTCTCCACTACCAATGCCCAGAAGTTATGTCCCTGCTTTAATTCAACATTATTCCATCCCAGTATAAAACATAATCTACCTTTTATCCTTAATCTTTATTATCTAATTATCCTGTAATAAACGCCACCATAAGCTCTAATCATTTGTCCAGTGAACTATTAGGACTGTACACTGGCTCTCTGTTCCTGTAATAAGTCCCGCATGTTTGTTGTAACTTATTGCAAAATAGTGAAGAATGAATATTTGCCTCCATCTAAATACAAGTATAATCTATATCCATCACATATATGTCATTCTCTTTACTTACACACTCTTAATCAATATGATACTAGCTCATCCCATTTCTACGAACTTTTGTGGTTTATCACGAGACTATGTACAATCCTAGGCCCCTGCATATAATCCAGTATAGGAAGGATCCGCTATGTTGATGACTCTTTACTACTTTTTTCACATTGATCCTTAACAACCCCTAAGGACCAGGCCCTTTCTTCTTGCGTTTTTTTTTCACTCCCCACCTCAAAATCTATTTTTTTAGTTTCCATGTACAAGCTGTTGATGTCTTAGTTTCTGCGTAACAAATGGCACTCGTAGTGATGTCTTAATATTTCATGCCTGTCACTGGGAAAGCGGAAAAACCATTTCTAATGGCAGTTAAATGATGAAAAACACATTGCGCCATTTTCTTGTAGGATTGGTTTTTACAGCTTTCGGACTTTTCATTCTTCTTCTTCATTGGTCAATACGATCACGGTGATCCAACTTTTATATGTTTTATACTGTTTTTCATACTTTACAAAATTAAAACCTCCTAGTACCGAAAAACAAGTCTCATCATTTTACAGTTTTCTTCTTGCGCTACTACTTTTTCATACTTTATGTACAGAGCTGTTTGGGGTGGGGGTGGGGGGTGGTTTTTTTTTTTTTGTTTTTTGGTGTCATTTTGTCGACTTCTGATGACATTTTCACGCTTTTATTTTTAGGACTGTGCACCTTTTGATCACTTTTTATAGAAAAAAACTTTTTGTTTCTTGTTTCAAATGTCAAAAATAATATGCAATTTTGTCGACTTCTGGCGCGATTTTCCGCTACTGGGTACAACCGTGAAAAACGTTATTTATTTTGGAATCGGGCCTTTTTCGGCACGGCGGCTATACCTAATTTTTATGATTTTTACTGTTGGTATTCACTTTATAATCAGTTGTAGGGAAGGGTGATTTGAATTTTTATGTTTTTTAATATATTTTTTTTTTTTTTTTAACTTATTTTAAGTTTTCTTTTTACTATTTTTCCAGACTCCCTTAGGGTCATTTTACCCTAGGTTTGTCTGTGATCCTATCATATACTTTGCCATACTGGCCAGTCGCAGTATATGGGGATTTTTGCACTACCATCTTTACATTGCAGATCGCCCTGTAATAGATAGCCGGATATCATGACAGCCTAGGATCATTTATTGTGATCCGAGGCTGTCATGACAACGGATCGTCACTCCCGTTGCTCACGGGGAGATGACGCTCGGAGCCAAGATGGCGGCCGCCGCCACGCTCCGCCGGCTCTTTATGCCGCCGCAGCTTGCCGGCGGCAATCAAAGGTTACACCCGCGATCGTGCAAGCACCGATCGCGGGTGTTTAGCGACGGGCATTTGCTTTCTCATGAAGCAAATGCCCGGTATGATGAAAGAGGCTACCGCCCGGTGAGCCCTCTTCAATCCCCCCCCACTCCCCCATGCGCAGAAGACGAAGGGTACGTCTTTAGTTGCCGCTATGGGTGTTAAAGGGTAATCCACAATATACATCTATTAACTCTTAACTTCACTCTGTTTTCTTGATATGTAAAGGAACAGCCTCCTGTCTTTGATCGCTCATCAGCCAGAGATCTCTGCCCAAAAAAATGGCTGCAGATGGAGGTCATGTGATCTATACTGTCCATGAAACAATCTCCATGCCAGACCTTGATCTTTTCTTATTCATAAATACATCATAGTCCTGGCAGGGACGAATGTTGAGAACCAATGTGTTTTTTTTTTCCTGGGTCTCTGTTAAGTCACGTGGGAGGTCGCTCTTTGTGATTAATAGTATTGCGGTATACACGAGCTATCAATCCTAGTGGCCAATAACTGATACCATAGTTGGTTTAGGGTCAACAATCCGCCTTTCATGGTTCTCTTTAAAGTTAAAGGGTAAATACCAAAAGTCTGTAAGAACAGTAGATCTGGCAGGAGCTTCTAATTGTGGAACAACACAACCATGGGGGGTCATTTATAAGGGACTGAATCGTGTTTTTACGTGGTTTGTTTACCCAAATTTTACCAATTTGTGCTGTTTTTTCCTGAATTTGCCCCGGGATTTTGGGCACGCATCCGATTGTGCACATTGGGGGCCAGGCATGCATGCGGAGGAAATAGGGGGCGTGCCATCGGAAAATCGCTTCGGATTCGGAGAACACCGCCGTGATTAAAAAAAAAAAAATGTCACTGGAACGATGGTACCTGCACCAGGCCTGGCCTGGTGTAACTTCATTGCACTGCCAACGAACTGCAGCGCAGAAGCGACACCTGATGGCGTCGGAGTAACTCTTAGTGATCCGGCACGAACCCTAATCCTCCAAACAGTAACGCGCCGCTGGATCACGAGCGACCGGGAAGTAAAGCTGCCCCATTATTGAAACACTAATCTAAAAGGAAAAAAAAGGGAACTAAAGGAAATTACCAATGAAAAATCAGTATTTAAACCAAGCACACTATATGATTTGTGTGTTTTCTATAATTCTTATTGTTAAAATTAAATGCCAATGAAATTGAGGGCTCCTTGGGGGCTCAACAAAGCTACTCGGGGCTCTGTCATCCGTGAATATGCCCCCTATTTGCAGACTCAATGCACGCCTCCTCTTCTTTCCATTCCAGATGTGTGATGTCACCGCTCTTCGTGATTCTCGAGCATGTGTGGTTTTTGTGTCAGCTGCTCCTCGGTACGGCTGAGCGGTGTACCCCAAAGCAGGAGGGGTGTTGACAAAATCCTATGCAGTGAAGCCACAACAACGCAAACTAAGAAGAACGGATCCTAAATGAGAGAGCTCATACCATGTTAGTGTGATGGTTGACAATCGTTGTGGAAATTTAAATAATAAAGTATAAGTTTTCAAAACTGTGCTAGTTGCCTTTGCTCTGTAACAACTGCCTCCGCAGGTAGGACATCGTGTACAATAGGTTCACTGTTTACTGCTCGATAACATTCTGCCTGAGATCGGGAATATGTACTATCGCCTCGCCCCCTCTTGCTCTAATGAATCTGTTTGAAGTGTGACACAGTAAAATTTCTATTTCTTCCATCTTTTATAACTGCACCCTCCGATGGGACAATTTGAGATGAGCGAACATGCTCGTCGAGCTTGATGTACGTTCGAGCATTAGCGTACTCGAACACTGTCGTTGCTCGACGAGAATACTTCCGCCCCTCGAGAAAATGGCAGCTCCCGCCGTTTTTGTTTTTTGCGGCCAGAAACAGAGCCAATCACAAGCCAGGAGACTCTCGCACTCCACCCAGCATAGACGTGGTAACCCTTACACTCGTCTAGCAGTGGTTGCTGGCCAGATCAGTGACCCTGGATAGACGAGCCGCTGCCCTGGCTATAGATCTTCTGTGTCTGGATGCCGCTAGTGAGCGAAGCTGCTGCTGGTAAGCGGAAAGCGTTAGGTGTTCCATTAGCTTACTGTTAGGCAGGTAGTTGATTCTCCAAGAACCCAACAGCCTTCTTAGGCTACAATAACGTGCTATAACTTTTTTTTTTTTTTTAATGTGCATCTAGTACCCATTTTGTAGGAAATTAGCAGGGTGACTTGCTACCGTTTGTGTGTTTAGTCTAGTGGCACACAATATCCACCTCAAACACACCAAAGGGGTAAATTTAGTAGGGTGGACTTTGCAATTAGCACCGTCTGCCATTTTTCCTTTTTGATTTTACAGTTATTGTTGTTTAATAACTCCCAGTGTCATCTCATCTGGACATAGTAGATGTCTGTTCATACTGGCTAGACAACATAGCCATAGGAGAATCCAAACGGCTTACCCTACAGTAGCGTTATATATTTTGATTTCCTGGTTGTGATCTGCTGTGTGGCTGTACTTGCTGGCAGTGAATTCTAGCCACTTGTCCAATTTGTAGTGAGACTTGCTAACCGGTGTTTTGAGCTTGTTGACGACATTCCATTGCAAAGACCGAAGTGGGAAAATTTCGTAGGGGTTGTTGGATTTCATTAGGCACAGTCTCCCATTTGTCCTTTTTATTTTACGTTATTTTGTTTAATAACTCAGTGTCAATTCACTGGCTAGTAGTGTGCTTTCATACTTGGCTAGGGGGTAAAAATAGCCATAGGAGAATTCCAACGGCTACGCCTACGTAGCGTTTATATTTGATTTCTGGTTGATCTGCTGGTGGCCTGTACGGCTGACAGTGCATCTACTAGCCAATTGTGAGCCAGATTTTGTAGGATAGACTTGCGGACCGCTGTTTTTTGCGCTTAGTGGACGCCACTAGCCATTGCAAAGACCGAGTGGGAAATTAAGTATGGGGTTGGATTTCAAATTAGTGCACAGTCGGCCATTTGTGCCTTTTTATTTTACGTTTATTTTGTTTAATAACTCGGTTCATCTCACTGTGCATCGTAGTTGTGCTTCATACTTGGCTAGAAAATAGCCATAGCATATAGATGCATTGTTTGTTTAAAAACCAAAACACAAAAAAAAAAAAAAAAAAAAAAAAAAAGTTTAAAAAAAATTAAAGCTATAACTCTCATTTTAAAAATGTTTAACCCGAGGGCTAGGGGTAGAGGACAGGTCGGGGACGGTGGGCGTCCAACTACTGCAGGGGTCTAGAGCCGAGTGTCCTGGCCGGGGGGTGAGACACCACCTGCTTATGAGGGCAGGGGAAGCCGCCAGAGCTACACTCCCTAGTTCATGTCTGAAGTTACTGGGATCTCGTGGTTAGAGCACTTTGAGGCCAGAACAGTTGCGAACAGGTGATGTCGTGGATGTCTGACAATGCTTCGAGCATTGTCACCAGTCGTCTTCACGCTCCACCATGTCAACCAAATGCGCCACTCATCCAGCTCCTGCACCTCAGCGCCCCTCCCCCACCAGTCCTGCCCCTCCCAGGAAAAATTTGGATTGGGAACGGCAGCATACCTCTGAGGAACTGTTTTCTTCTGGACCCTTCCACAGTCACAAACCACTTGTACGGTTGCTGCTGAGCCAATTTCCGCATGCCGGTTTTCCATCCAGTCACAGTCCTGTGGGTGATGATGACCTTCTTGAAGCTTAGTGAGTTGTAAAGAGGTGTCGCTACTGATGAGGAGACACGGTTGTCAACATGGGGAAGTTGTTTTCAGGGTCAGGAAGTCCGAGGGGGAGCGATGAGAGGAATCGGAGGATTGATGAGGTGACAACCCAAGATGGTTGAGAGGCCGGTGGGTGAACACAGTGCTTCTGAGAGAGGAAGTCCTCGACCAAGAGACAGGTTGGAAGAGGCAGCAAGTGGTGGGGGCCAGAACGGAGATCAGGCCAGAGTCTGGCAATCGCGCCAAATGTGTCAAACTAGTGAAGCCGTGGCGAGTGGCCTTGGGCGAGGCTAGATCTTCAAAGTCTGGAGGTTCTTTAAGGAAAACACCGGTTACCGCGACTGTGGTGTTGCAACATTTGCCCCAACAGGATCAGCAGGGGTTGCCACCCACATACGAGCTTAACTACCACCAGTATGAGCGCAGGCATCTGAATGGCTAAACAACACCCCCACTCAGTGGCAACAAGGCCCGTTCACCTCCGGCCGTGCACACCACTGCTCCTTCTCCCTGGTCAGCTGGATATCGACCCCCTGTCCCGGTACCCCTGCACAAAAACCCCACTCGTCGCCTCCACTATCCTCCACAGCATCAACCAGCGTCAGCTCTCCATACCCCAGACGCTCGGAGCGGAAAGCAAATATAGTTCAACCCACCTCGCACGCCCAAGCCCTTAATGTGCACATCTCAGATTGCTTAGCCTGGTGATGCTGCCCTATAGGCTATAGAGAAGCGAGGCTTTCGCAACCTCATGGCGGCGGGACCCCCTCGGTATGTCGTATCTCCCAGCCGCCTCACTTTTCCCCCCGATGTTGCCGTCCCAGCCCTCACCAGCACGTGTCTCATCAATCACAACATCACCCGTGCCGCTGACACGGTCCCGTTTTGACAGGGTCCACACTGACCACGTACACGTGTGCAGTGCTGCGGGCAGGGCCATATATATCGCTGACGGCACATTGGGTTACACTTGGGGGAGGCCTGGGACCGAGGTCTGTACCCTTGGGGCTGTCATATACTGTGCCCGACGCCGAGGATGCGCGGGGCCTACCTCTGTCCAGGTGTTTCAGGCTACTTATGCCTCCTCTCTCTCCCGACCCCTCCACTCTCCTCCTCGACTACCAATCCGTGGCACGGGCCGCCGATCAGTCGGTAGCTCTAGTGCACGCAGCATGCCGTGCTGCAAGCGACAGCAGGCGGTGCCAAACGCTGCTGTCCTGGCGATAAAAGGCAACGCCAAGAGCTATTACAGGGACATCACGGCGCCAGACATCTGTGGCTGCACCGCTGAACCTTAAGCCAGTCATGGTTGTGTGGTGACAACGGCCGTAACCTGGTGGCGGCTCTGCAACTCGGCAGGACTGACACATGTGCCATCCTGGCCCATGTGTTAAATATCCTGATAGTTAGCGTTCCTCAAGACATACCCCAATCTGTCAGATTTGCTCACGCAAGTGCGCCGCACTGTGCGCATTTTCAGGAGTTCCCAGCACAGTGCCTGCCATCTCAGGGCAGCAGCGCGCGCCCCTAACTGCCCGCTCCCGCTGTTGTGCGACGTGTCCCACGAGGTGGAATTCAACACTGACCATGTTATCCAGAGTTACCAGCAGCGCCGAGCCATTGTAACGCCAATGGTCAATCCACCAGGAACTGGTAGTCAGGGTCACGTCCGTTCCTCAAGTCTACAAGATAGGAGTGACGTGATGTCTGTCACTGATCAGAGTGCTGAGTACTTTGAGGAGTCAACACAGATGTCAGTGCGATGCCGCCTCCAGCCTCCACCATCCCGCGGCTTGGCGTTGAAAAACTCTCTGATCAGAGGAGTCGGAAGCTTTGCGCTCGCACAAGAGAAGGGGAGAAGTTGCCCTTGTGATAGCCAAAGACCCTTATGTCTGTTTCTAGCGGCATAGTCGGAGAGGTGGGGTGGAGGGGAGGAGATGAGGACGGAGCGGAGGAGAATGTTGTCGAGACACAAGAGGGGACCATTGTTGAGTCCTTTACGTCAGCTTGTTATGGGCAGAAAGGAGGATGGAGGAGTTGGAGGAGGGGCGGAAATGGCAGTACGGCCATTGAGTGGGAGTAGAATTCTTACGCGTTGGTCCTACTCTACTGGCGCATATTGGCAGTTTCATGCTAGGCTGCATCCTCCAGAACCGTTACCCTCGCGTTCAAGAATTTATTCCAGCCACCGATTACTGGGTGTTCACTCTCCTGGACCCACGGTACACAGCAAAATCTTTTCACTTCATCCCTGCAGGACAGTGATGTGAGAAGTGCATGAATACCAGCAGGCCCTTGCAAAACAGCTGAAACAGATTTCCCTCTGAACAGCGCTAGCGGACAGAGTGCGTAGTTCTGCGGGACAAGTATGCGAGGGGAGAGTGGCGATCAGGCAGCTATGTCCACACGCAAGGGTACGACTTTACAAGCTTTTGCCAGCTTTATGTCACCCCAGCAAGCAGGTCACCTGTCCCCGTTCTCGGCAGAGAGGGACTTAGCTTTACAGAAAGATGGTGAGGGGAGTGACGTAGGCGACCATACAACGTCCTAAATGATCCACAGCACTCCCTACAACTCTGGGTTCTCAAAGAGCTGGACATGTGGCACAACTGGCGCTGTAACGCCTTGGATGTTCTTGCCTCCGCTGCCGCTAGACGTTCTTGTCCGAGGGTTTTTCAGTGCAGCTGTTGGCAACATCACCGATATAAGTCCCCCCACGCTGTCGACTTGACAAGCGCTGACAGGCTGAACGCTTATTAAGATGAATATAAGCTGGAGTTCTCATATTTCCAATCTCCACCAGCCGTGAAGGAAGCTCAACCTGAATAATGATCCACTCCCTCTCCTCCTCATTTTCCTCCTTCTCCTCCTCTTATACGTTGTAAAGCAGAGGAAACTGGCTATTTTTGACAGGGCCCACTGGTCTGTGCTAGAAGCTACTTTATGCTTTAATTTTTCTGGATGGCCACGACCCGGTTCCGCTAGTTTAAACAATTTTGGGGAGTGCCACATACAGCACTCAATCTAGCTTCAATTTTTCTGGAGGCCCCCCCACGACCCGTTCGCTACGGTTGTTAAAACAATTTTTGGGAGTGCCACATACAGGCCTCAATCTATTCTATTTTTCTGGAGCCACCTACCTGCTCCTCTGGGTTGAAAACTTGTTGGGACTGCCACATACAGTGCACTCAATCGATTCCATTTTTCTGGAGGGCCACTACCTCCTGCTCTGGTTGAAAACTTTGGACTGCCCATACAGGCACTCAATCTATTCTATTTTTCTGGAGGGCCACCTACCTGCCCTGGTTTGAAAACTTTTTGGACATGGCCACATACAGGCACCTCAATCTATTCAATTTTTCTGGAGGGCACCTACCTGCTCCTTGGTTTGAAAACTTTTTGGGACTGCCACATACAGGCCACTCAATCTATTCAATTTTTCTGGAGGGCCACCTACCATGCTCCTCTGGTTTGAAAACTTTTTGGTACTGCCACATACAGGCACTCAATCTATTCAATTTTCTGGAGGCCCCTACCTGCTCCTCTGGTTTTAAAACTTTTTGGGACTGCCAATAAGGCACTCAATCCATTCCATTTTCTGGAGGCCACCTACTGCTGCTCTGGTTTGAAAACTTTTTGGGACTGCCACATACAGCACTCAATCTATTCTATGTTTTGGAGGGCCACCTACCTGCTCCTCTGGTTTGAAAAATTTTTGGGACTGCCCACATACAGGCTCACTCAATCTATTCAATTTTTCTGGAGGGCCACCTACCTGCTCTCTGGTTTGAAAACTTTTGGGACGCCACATACAGCGCAATCTATCAATTTTTCGGAGGGCCACCTACCCCTGCTCTCGGTTTGAAAACTTTTTGGGACTGCCACATACAGGCACTCAATCTATTCATTTTTCTGGAGGGCACACTACCTGCTCCTCTGGTTGTTGAAAACTTTTGGACTGCCACATACAGGCACTCAATCTATTCTTTTTTTCTGGAGGGCCACCTACCTTCTCCTCTGGTTTGAAAAATTTTTGGGACTGCCACCTACAGGCACTATCCAAATTAAATTGTCTCATAGCAGCTCCACACGTTGTCTCATTGCTAGCACCCAATCCAAAGTCGTCCCTATAGCTGCCTCCATACTCGTCCCTTTATCAAACGAGGTGTGTCAGGCAGAAATTGGGGTTTTTTCATGGTTCCACATCAAAGTGTTAACTTTGTCGCCACCCAGCTGTGTTATCCACAAAATATACTAATAAACTTTTATCATTTACCATATTATTTCAGCGCTTCTTGCGCATTCTGTTTACATTCCCCCACCCGCCAATCCTAACTTATAAAAACGCTACTACAACTGATCTTTATAAACAAAGGTTCTTAGAAGTGCTGTTTGGGTGAGTAGCAGAGACAGGGGCTTGGATTGCGAAAGCTCGCCTGCAGCGGAGCCCAACTCCATGCCAAGATCCAACTAACATAGTTTTTAACTGCAGAACCTTTAATCTACTACTAGTTCACCTGCCTCCATACATGGTCCCCTATCAAACGAGCTGTGTCAGGCAGATTTTGGGTTGTTTTCATGGCTTCCATGTTAACTTGTCGCCACCCCTGTTGTAATCCACAAAATATACTGGCAAACTTTTATCATGTACGATATTATTTGAGCGCTTCTTGCTCACCTCCTTTGGTTCCTCTCTGCCACCCATTGATTTGAAGCCTGAGTCCATTTAGGGTATTCGCCATGCCACTCTCTAGCCTGCTGCGCTGCCTCTGCATGCCGTCCCCTATAGTGTCAGGGTCAATTATTGCATGTTTTAGATGCTATCTAGCTTCATTCTGTCCTCTGTCTGGCCATGCTGTTGCCCATAATTTTGGCATAATGGTGCGATTTAAGCAGCCTCAGAGCCATCCATGCATGCTGCCCCTGCTGTTCCTGCCATTTCCGTGGGTGTTTCCATCCCTTTCGAGGTTTCCCAGGTGTTTGGCCAAGCTTCCGTGCAGAGCCTTGGTCCCCTTAAAATGCTCGAGTCTCCATTGGATTCAATGGGGTTCGTTATTCGAGACGAGCACTCGAGCATCGGGAAAAGTCGTCTCGAATAACGATATCCCGAGCATTTTAGTGCTCGCTCATCTCTAGACACTAATATACAATCTGCTCAGGTCCCCCGCTCTAAAACATGCTGCCTGCAGATAGGACACTACAGGGGCGTAACTTGAGGGGTGCAGAGAGTGTGATCGCAACCGGGCCCAGGAGGTTAGAGGACCATAAGGTGTCAGTTTCCAATATGAGAAGACTAGTACTATAAAACATACATTATAGTCGGGGGGCCTGGCGCACAGTCTTTGCTCTAGGGCCTTCACCTTCAAGTTACGCCACTGGACACTATGTACAAGTGCTCCGACTTCTCCTGCTCATAACATGCTGCTGCAGTAGGCAATATGTATAATCTGCTCAGCTCTCCTGCCTTCAATAACATGCTGCCTGCAGATAGGACCATATGACATCTGCTCATATCCTCCTGCTCTATAAACATGCTGCCTGCAGATAGGACACTATGTATAATCTGCGTACCTCCTGCCTCAAAACATGTGTCTACAGATAGGACACTATGGACAATTGCTCAATCTCCTCTCTATAAACATGCTGCCTGCAGATAGGACACTGTTATAATCTGCTCAGCTCTCCTGCTCTATAACATGCCGCCTGCCGATAGGACACTAGGACAATCTGTCATATCCTCCTGCTATATACATGCTGCCTGCAGATAGGACACTATGTATAATCCTGCTCAGCTCTCCTGCTCAAACATTGCTGTCTACAGATAGGACACTATGGACAATCTGCTCATATCCTCCTGCTCTATAACATGCTGCCTGCAGATAGGACACTATGTATAATCTGCTCAGCTCCTCCTGCTCTTTTACATGCTGCCTGCAGATAGTACACTACAAAATTTACTAAGCTACTCCTGTAGCATGCTAATCTGTGCTGTACGGACAACAATTTGCTTGTGTTCTCAGCCCAGTAACCAATTTCATCTGATAAATTGTCAAAAGGGAAGAAAGTGCTTAAAATAACTATCCTGCAAATAATTCCTCACCGCACCCGTTTGCTGCCACTGCTGTGCTGGATCCAGGCAGTACTTGTTGATTTTCCTCCAGGGGTGATGTGCCACACACTCACCCAGCCATGTGATCGCAGCAACCAAGCACGGGTATCAACTTTGATTGTGACATATGTGGTATATGACTGCTGAGGCCAGTGATTTACTACAATAGTCAAGCGTCTATACAGGACATGACATATTAGTCAATCACCCAAGAACCCTTTAAAGTTCATAATTTCTTTTGTGGCCAATATTTGTTTAAAGGGAAGCTTTGGGGTAAATCCAGCCAATAATATAGCGTAAGACCAGTATATAGTTTCACCATTTCATCCCCCACATTCTAACATTTTATTGATAATTTATTTGCCTTCCAATAAAATCCGATTATAAGTGTTCGCATTGTGTCCAGGTTTGGGTACTTGAAACTGAACTTTCGATTAAGTCGCCAAACCAGAACCCAACAAGGTCTGCTCATCACTAGCAACAACCCTTGTACAGCTTATAAAGAATCAACGAGTGTTGTAAGATCTCACCCTTCCTTGCTTCCTTATAGCTAGTTTCCAATGACCTTAGTCATATCAATGCCAAATGAGAAACCCAATCTTCATATCTTAATATTGTGGTTAGAGCAAAGATGGAAGAATTAAGAAAATGTATGACCAGGGTGAAGAAGAACATTTGGAATCGGATACAAAATGTCATGTATGATGATGTAAGATGTGAAGATGGAAGTGGATGAGACAGGAGTATATAAGTAGAAAGGCAGATTCCCTTGAGCTGTGCTTTAGGTTAATACTTTACATGCGATTCTCAGCTGGCCTGGATGCACAGCAAAGTATAATAAAGCCAGCAATAAAATTGATAAAATGAAATAAGATTTATTGATGTATAGGAAAAATAGATTAGGTAGTCTAAATGATCTCAATTTTCCATCAGCTACTTGGGTTTTCCAGAGAACTTCCATAATCTCATTCACTAGTAATGCAGATCTGTTTCAGACATATTTGATACCTGTTCTAAGTCGTTGCTGGAAATAGAAAGCAGATGGTTAAACAATGTTATGATATGTATTTGTAATTATTTACAGGCAGATTGTATCCCCTCCCCCATCCTTGTCACTCTCGGGACGTCAGATTACCTGCTATTTTGCTGGTGCATTTTCCTCTAAGTTTTTTCTCAATGTGCACATCTGGAATTGTCATCTTAGCAGCTTCTGTTCCTTCAGATGGAAGCAAAATATGAAGGCATTGGATTTCGTGAAATCCCCAGTGTCAACGAAACTCTGATTGGTTCATTAATTCTTCACGGAAAACAGTAAAATTTGGAAGTAAATGTCCCTGTCTCATTGAGCTTTTCAGGCTTTCCATATAGATCATCTATCCTTAGGATCATCAGATCAGTAGGGGTCTGAGAAATGACACCCCCAAGCAATAAAATGTTCTTGGTTGTCTCCAGTGCTAGAACTCCATAGTACAAGGGATAGGAGCCGATTCGCAGAATATCTACATGACCGCTACACTAGCTGTCTTCTTCTGGCATCCCGCAATGTTTCAGAAGCTGCAGTTGATCAATGAATATTGAGGGCCACTACTAAGGACATCAATAACTAAAGGCTGGAAACTCCCTTTAAGCATTGGCATAGGATTCTTAGCAGTTACTGTGACCCCCTGACACATGCTGAGGAGCTCAGGAGTTCTATAACTGGTGACACCATTGGTAGCAAAACGTTCCAAATTCCATGGTGTGTTCCAAGCATTGCAACTTCTTTATTCTTGTATTCCAAAAAAAAACTATCACACAAGGCATGATACACAAAGAGCCAACATGAAGACTCTTATAGGGAACCTGTCATACAAATCAACCCATAAATAAATACTTCATTAAAAACTATGATTACAAGCACTGCCTTTCCTTTCCATGGCTGCAATGTTAAAATATCAGGTTGTAAACGTATATGCAACTCACATGAGGTGAGTCCAATCACAGTAAGTGAATCATATTCATTGTTCGCTCATTGATTCTTGATTGACAGGTGTCACTGCTTCCAACATGCTGCCCTATGCTTTTAGTGCTTAGGGTCCACCTGTCAATATGCAACTGCTAACATACACAGCTTTCTTTATTGTCCCCTGCAGTAGCTGCAGGAAATTCAACACAATCCCTTGGTAGAAGAGACAGACAGACAGGGATTTGTGTGACACAGCACTGCTACATCATTAACCACTTCCTAAGGAAAGTGACTGGCTATATGAAGAAAAATCAACATCACCCTTTCCTCTTCAAAGAGTCACACGTGTCTCTCATTCATGAGGGGGGCCAGGTAACTAGTGTCACCACAGTGAGGAGGGCGGAGTGGCTTGACTGCATACTGCAACTCCCACCTCAATGACTAGAACAGAGGATATCAATCAAAGTCTTGTTTTGAGGAATGCTGTCTCTAATCCCATGGATAGAGGCATTACTGGAACGTGTATAATGACACCTAAAAGGTACAGTATGTGGTGTTTGATCACTGTCATTTGTTTTGTAACTAAAATAATACAGTCTTACAAAAAAGCGAATAGATGAAGGACGTTAGGCCTCTGCCATCATTTCACAATATGATGACATATATCATGTGAACTATACTTCCACCTTTAGAACTTGATGAAAAGTGGTACATAGTTTTGGGTAAGGTTCTTAGTGGAGGAGATCTGGGAATATATTTGACTACATATTAAATCAAAGTGAGAACAGTGATTTTATCATAACCAGATGGGATATTCTCCCTTAAGGTTTCCAAAAATATTGAGCGATTGCATCTTTTGCATATAAAGGAGCATTAGCATTTGTCTTACTCCCTGATCTGGTTCCTGGAAAAAAAAAGACATTTTTTTAATACAAAAAGACAACTTTTCTGAATAGCAAATAGTTCATCCCATAATGCTCCCTACTTATAGATTTCGGTCCAGCCAATATTTATGATAAATTGTAGAAATACAGGAGAAATGTAAAAAAATAATAATTAAAAACAGAATGACAAAAGGAATAATCCAAAAGAATTCTTTACATTCCTTAATGCCTTGGAGTACAATCCTCATGGAAATGAGATGCTAAAGATTCATGAGGAAGGTTCTTTAAAATAATAATTCATTGGCCAATATGTTCACTTTTTCCATATCTAGTGACATGAATCTACACCATTCATTCCTCAAAAAGTTTTAGCAACATAATTGAGATTAAGTTAAATGATATGTAATAAATTTCTGTAATAAAGTTTCACCACTGGATAAAGGAGGTTTCCTGACCCTGTTGACCTCTATTGAAGTCAATGGAAGCTACATACATAGACAAGGATCTTTGCATTGTTCCCACAATTGGTTCTGGTCCCATCTATGATATCGATTTTGTCGAAAAAACACTGAAGATAGGTGAACCCTGTTAATGCTATAATCATTAGACAAACCCCAGACATAAATTGAAATTATTTTATTATATATAGGGGCTCATTTACTAAGGGTTTCCAATGTGCGCCGGGCTTTTTATGTCGTACACGATCGGATTTTGGCGCATCGGCGCTGGATTTCAAACAACACAAATCGGAGGGGCAGGCTGTCGGATTCGGACAGCGCACAGGATTTAACATTCAAAATTGTGTCACAAGCCAAGCACTTACATGCACTGGGTAGAAGAAGTTCAACTCCACCAGACCTCAGCGGGGAAGCGACACATGCAGAAAATTGGACACACGATCTTAGTGAATCGCGGCAGCACCAAATCTTCGTCGGACAACGCATCTCGGGGATTGCGACGCGACGGGTAGGTAATTGTGCCCCATAAACTTTGACCACTGTTAAACTGCACTGTGCTGGGTTGACTGTGAAGAAGTCATTGCCCAAGGCAAGAGCTAGAGTCTCTTCTTAAAGCCAATCTGTGGGGCCCCATGTGTCAGACACCCAGCCATATGATATTAATTTGCCCTGAGGAATTTAAAAAAATTCAGTATCCTTTTAAGTTTTCTTCATTTGTATATTTGTTATGCCAATTTGACTCCAATTTGACAAATGCTCTATGTCCAGCTTGATAGTCCTGTCTGAACAATTCCTCTTGGTCTTAATCGACAGCGCCAGCCTTTGTTGGTGTCATTGGTATAAGCATTCTCTGGTAAATAAATGAACTATACATGATCATTATGATGCATCCTTTGGTCAAAATAAATAGTGGATTGTAATACGTTTTTTTTGGGTTGGCTCAAGGCTTTGTGGCACTCATGGACACCCAAACAGTCATGTCATGCCATGAAAAAATGTACTATCAGTATGGTTCGTTATGGTGGCCCAAGTTCTGTGAGCCTATGACATACTCAGTTCTACATATGTACCTGGGGCAGAGAATGCACTGTTTTGACTGGTTTGGCTGGAGGAGAGGCCATGGACTCATGGGGGGTCATTTACTAAGGGCCCGACTCATGTTTTTCCGAAGGGTTATCCGAAATTTTCCAATTTGCGCCGATATTCCCTGAATTGCTCCGGGATTTTGGCGCACGCGTTCGGATTGTGGCGCATCGGCACACGACGGAAATCGGGAGGCGTGGCCGTAAGAAAACCCGACGGATTCAAAAAAACCTGCCGCATTTAAAAAAAGAAAATTGTTGCTTGACACGCGCTTACCTGCACCCAGCGTAGGATGGTGAACTTCAGTGCACTCCGACGAACTTCAGCGGAGCAGCGACACCTGGTGGACATCGGGGGAACTACCTTAGTGAATCGCCGGAAGACCCGAATCCTGCGCAGACAACGCGCCGCTGGATCGCCAATTGACCGGATAAGTAAATCTGCCCCATAGTTCTCCTTGTGGAGAGTTTTCCATTCTTCACGATCGTGCATCCATTTTCCTGCATCTGTCGCTTACCCACTGAGGTCCGCCGGAGTTATCCTTCTTCTTCCCGGTGTATGTGAGTACATTGTCTTGGAACACAATTTGAATTGTAAATCCTGTGCTTAGTCCAAATCAGTTGGGTTGGCCGTCGACCACACCACCCGATTTGTGTCGCATGCAACCCCAAAATCTGATTGCATGTTCCAAAAACCCCACTTAAATGCAGCGCAAATCGAAAATAGACGGAAACCCGATATAAATGCGCCATCCCTAGGGATTATTTGTAAGTTAGGAAGTCCCCATAGTCATTTGGAAATTCATGCGGCCATAATCTGCTGTCTTCTTTATTATGTGTACGGGCACCTAAAAACTGAACAATTATTAGAAATGGTTCCCAGATTTTAAATACTTGTTAAAATGGTTATATGTATCATGCTGGAATCATTAGAAGTTATGATACCGGAAAAATCTCTTTTGAACGGTAGTTTTTCTTACGTCGGGTCCTAAATCTGTAGATGTCTTTCAACCAACTATATGTGATCACTATCAATGGGGAAGATTTATCAAGCTGTCTGAGAGTAAGATTGTTCTTTGTTTCCCATGGCAACCAATTACAGCTCAGCTTTTAGTGCTCATGAATATTTTACAGAGGAGATGTAATTGGCTGCCACGGGCAACTAAAAACATTCTTACTCTTAAACAGCTTCATAAATCTGCCCCAATGTTCTAAGAAACTCGCCTTTTTTGGCCTTTTCCATAGAGAATCATGAACACATGAGCATGAGCCAGAACATGATATATGGACTAAATCATAAGAACTAGCTCTAAGTAGCAAAATAATCCTTATGACAATGCAAAACAAATAAGCAAGTAATGCAGTGACTTCATTATTGTAGCGAGTTGTGTAATTCTCTTGGCTTCCACCTAAATGATGTTTAATGGTTGGAATTTGTAGGGAGTCCAAGAGCAAAATAATACAGACAATCTCTCTGGATTTCAGATGGAAAAATTGAGTTCACAGTGTATTACGTACCGCAGATGGCTAAAAAATGGGAATCAAACCTTACTGAAAAGATTGGAAAATGCATTGCTCCGTTTTTATAATCATTAACACACTAGCGCTGTCCTTCTGTGGGCTATTTATTACGGCTCATGTTGGCTTGTCATAGGAATCTTGCAAATCCCTAAATCTTTGTGGCCACGTCTTCGCTATCAGCATTAAAAGCTGGATAAACCTTCTTGCTATAACTCTGAATGGATTTTTGAAACTTTTAAATGATTGCCTTGTACCACCATCATTCACCCAAACTTCTTGGATCCGTGAATCTGCCGATTCTGGCATAATTAGAATTTTCCTCACTAGCACCTACCGATTCGTGATTTTCTTGCTGGACAGGACCACCCATCTGACAGTAGAGTTCCTAATGAGCATTTTATCAATGCTAATTATGCTAATTATACTCTGTATACTCTGTACGGTCTTTAGTTAAAGTAAACATTCTGGCTCCGCCCATTTGACACTGAAGGTGGTGTGTATGCTTTTTTTAATAATGGGATCACAGATGTCCATGCACTGTGTGACACGCATTACACTGGTTTGGAATGGTGGTTCAAGAAAAGGTGTAGAAGCGCTGCACAGAGCTTGTCAAATCAGTCCCTGTCCCAATGGGCTCACAATCTAATCAACCTACCAGTATGTTTTGGAGTGTGGGAGGAAACTGGAGGACCCAGAGGAAACCCACATAAACAAGTAGAGAACATAAGGGTGGTGGTTTGATGGTAGGTTACATCTCAGCGACTATACCAGGTGCTGTGTACTGCCAGGTTTCGGCGCTCTATTGCACAGGAATAGTGCTCTGATGATGCTCGTCCACGTTGATACTTATGGTCCTTTGCTCATCAGGGGGAGGTCATGGTTTACTGTCTGGGATGTGGTTGATAGTGACCATCTAGAGCTTCCCGTCGTGAAGCCATGGTGTCCCTTGCTGCATAGCCCCGCAGTGGTCCTGCGGTCCTAGAATTATAGTTGGGATATAGGGGCCCATTTATCTCTCTTCCTGTTTGCAATATCCCAGGTCTGTTATTGTTAGCATTATCTTTATACTACTATATAATACTATTACTTATAGGGAACACAGATTTGCTCATTTGTCATTTAGTTTTCTGATTTTATGCTCACTTAGAATACCCATTAGCGATCTAGTGCAAAGCATAATATCCCAATCTTTACAAAGATAGTACCCCATAACAGCTCTCCTCATAAAGACTCCCCCCTTCTTCTTAATTAAGATCTGGCCACCATGAAATCCCCCACCAAGGTTTACATAACAGCCCCCCATTTCAATTAATATCTAGCCTTCCCCAATCATATACAAGAGTCCCATACATGACCCCAACCACCCTCAGTTTAGTCTAATACAGGACTTAATAACAGCTTCCACATCCCCCATTTTAACTCAGGTCACCATATTCAGCACCCCCAGGGTCGTGCTGGGGGACCTACAATGGATACTTAAAGTATTCAGACCCCTTCGAATATTTTACTCTTTGTTTCATTGCAGCCATTTGCTAAGATCAAAAAAGTGCTTTTTGCTCATTAATGTGCGCTCTGCACCTCATCTTGACAGAAAAAACAGAAATGTAGATATTTTTGGTAATTTATTTTACAAGAAAAAATTACATCACATCCTAAGTATTCAGTCCCTTTGCTCAGTAGTGAGTAGAAGCAGCTTTTGGAGCTAGTACAGCCAGGAGTATTCTTTGGATTGATGCAACAAGTTTTTCACACCTGGATTTGGGGATTCTCTGCCTCTTCCTTCAGGTTGGATGGTAAATGTTGGTGGAAGCCATTTTAAGTCTCTCCAGAGATGCTCAGTTGCGTTTAGGTCAGCGTTCTGGCTGGGCCATCCAGGAATGGTCAAAAAGATGTTAAGAAGCCTTTGCTTTGCTGTTTTAGTTGTGTCTTGTGAACATTCGGCCCAGTCTGAGGTCCAGAACAGTCTGGAAGAGGTTTTCATCCAGGATGTAACTAGTCGTCCTGTCTCTGCCCCCATAGTATGACGCTGCCACCGCCATGTGTCACTCTTGGGATTGTATTTGGCAGGTGATGAGCAACGCCTGGTTTTCTCGACACATACCGCTTAGAATTAACACCAAAAAGTTATGTAATATATAAGATTTATATAAGTAGATCTTTCACTGAGGAGAGGCTTCTGTCCGCATAATATGCCATATAATCCCCGACTGGTGGAGGGTGTTTCTCCCATCTCCCTACTGCATCTCTGGAGCTCAGCCACAGTGATCATGAGGTTCTTCTTTATCTCTCTCAGGAAGGCTATTCTCCCACGATTGGTTAGTTTGGCCCTCTCTTCTCACCCTCTTATTAGGGCCCCTCTTATCTCACTCTCTTATTGGGGTCCCTCTAATTTCCTCCTAAATTTGTGGCCCCTGATTTCCCACCTCTGTCTTCCCCTCTCATCTTCCCCCCTCTTAGTATGGCTCCATCTGCTCTTTGCAGTATAAAAAAATAACAACAGATACTTACCCTTCTATGTTCCCGAGCAGCTTCTCTCCTCTGATGTACACAGCAGGGGAGAGGCACAATGATGATGTGTAGAGCTCACAGCTCTCTGCATCATCATTGATTTCAACTCTCTGGACACAAATAGAACTGAAGTCCCAAAGTGATGCAGCAGGGGGTCATTGCTGATCGGGGGCAGAGTCAGCAAGTGTCGGGGCTCACTGATGGTTTCACAGCAACACCTGTTTCTCAGTCTGACCCTTCAGATCCCTATCTCCTGTTAAATACAACCCCCCTAAAAAATTATTAGTAAGAATGTGGCCAGTGTAGAAATAAAAAAAACTACTACTTACATCCTACCACATTGTTTCCTCTTCTCCCGCTGGGTGCAGGGATGTGTCCGGCATATAATAATGTCATCGGGGAGCCTCCTGAATCACCCACTTTATCAAGAACTCTTCTAATCCACATTTTTCAATTTATTTATGAATAAAACAATCTCCTAGAGAGATAGGACAACATAAATAACTTAAAAATAATGGACAAGTGCATCTTATGCTCTATGGTAATGTATAGATCGGATCTAATCAAAATACCCACAACACAACGGCTTCTGGATAATGTCAGAATATTTCCTCGATTCATATTTTTACTGGGAAACATCTGCCGTCATCCAAAGTGACTCAACACAATGCAGATATCAGGCCGATTGCACAGAAATGTAATGTTACACAATTATCTTATTCCTTGTGAGAGATAACATGTATCATAGACAGAACTGTTTTCATTATTTAAAGATGTTTTAGGTGGAGACATTTTTGACCTTACTAGAAGAGTTGCCCTCAGGTAAATACATTCAATGTGTATAACAGTATCATGAAGGCAGAAGTCTATGATGTCACTGACAAATGTGTCATTGTCTGTTTTCTAGCCACAGGGGACAGTAGCATGTTCAGTGTAATGTGCGCGCCCAAGCTAAGTAGATTTGACAATTTCCCTTGAGAAAGCTAAACTTCTTTGGAATCTGCCAACTGGGAACATTCCTTCAGACTGTATAATAATAATTATAATAAATCTTTATTTCTATAGTGCCATCATGTTACGCAGCGCTTTATAGATCATGGGGGACACATACAAACAAAATAAGACATTACGGAGCTATAATATGGTCAGATCAGTAAATAAACGTTTCCATACCACTGTCTATGTTTAATGAAATTCAAAATTCATCATGATAAACCAGGGACACATAGATCCAGGCACTGCGACTGTGGTAATCTTCTTATATTTGTCATCCCCGGCCTTCTTTCCTTCTAATATCAACTTTTGAAATTATGCTAAATAGAACCACAAAAATTTATAACCAGAAATTTAAAAAAATGAGTAGAAAAGAGAGAAACTGGAGACAAATTACCATTAGGATCTAAGTTTTCAGTTATTGGCACTACTCTTATGTAGGACATTCTCTATAGTTGTAGCTTACTTCCAATTAATTTAAATTTTTACTTAACTCAAATAACAGATGCAGTGTCATGGGTGCCCCCACGATCCATGTCTCGGATCGCGTGCACACACGTGGTGGCACTGCTCCAGTCCCCAGTTCGCCCTTACCTCTTTGCGATCCTGTTCTTCTCCCAGCTCGGCTGCGTGCGTCCCCGCTCTCTAGGGCGTGCGTGCGCCGCGACTCAGAGATTTAAAGGGCCAGCACACAGTATATTGGCGCTGCCCACTCCTGGGTCTGCTATTTAATCTGCCGGCTCCCATCACCCCCCGCCGCATCTTCAAGCCATTCTTGTGAAGTGAAAGCCCCTCTGTGTTCCTGTATCCCTGCATTCCAGTTCCTGTGGATAAAAAGTTGAGTATAGTTTAATTTAATTTTAATTTAATTTAATTTATTTAATTGATTCCCTGATGGCTCCCTGGGAATTTTTTATACAACTAGAAAACCCCTTTAAGGAATTGTTGAAAGACATGTCAAAGTGACATGTCTGAAACTGCTGATTCTGAGTGTCACTTTTCATGTGATACTACATCGGTCAAGTCACTGGCATCCGACTCAAGAGTCATTCAAAAATGATTTCTATATTTAGAGCTCTCAGTCTGTGAAGGAGAAAATACAAGTTTTGCTGCTGAGCTGAGGACCTAGAATTTGAAGGGATTGTGTTAATAATACTCATACCCAGGATGGGGGATGATGAAAGTCATGAAGTATGGATCCAGAGAAGAGCAAAATAACTCTACTAGGCTGATGTCAATTGCCAGAGTAGGGACTCATTCATTTCTGACTCCAGTATGGCGGTCAGAACAACTTTGTTGGTCAATATCAAAATAACAAAATGGGGCACATTTACTTACCTGTCCGACGAAGTTCCCTGAAAGTGCATTGTCCGACGATAATGCACTCTGCCACAATTCACTAAGATCGCGTGCCCAATATGCTGCATGTCGGGTCTCCGCTCAGGTCCGCCGGAGTTCACCTACTTCTTCCTGGTGCATGTCAGTGCATTGTCTTGCGACACAATTTGAAAGTTAAATCCTATGCTCAGTCCGAATCAGTCAGATCGTCTGACGGCACGCGCCCCATTACTGTCGCATGAAACCAGCGCAGCTGCACCAAAATCTGATCGCGTGTGACACAATGCTAGTGCAGGCACCTGTTAAATACCTGTCACAGCCAAGAACGTCAGAAAGTCTGACAAAAGTGCACGAGTGGACCCTAAGTAAATAAGCCCCCATGTTTTGTTCCCATAAAATGTATTATTTCTGTTCTCATAAAAGGCATTCGGGCCTCTCTTGAACATGTGCAAAGTATCAGCCATCACAATATATTGTGGCAGAGAGTTCCATAATCTCACTGCTTTTTGTTGCTCTCCTCTGCACCCGTTCCACTTCTACTATGTCCTTATTATACACTGATGCCCAAAACTGTACACAATATGTGACCAGTGTTTTATATGAAGGTAAAATTATATCTTTATCCTATGATAATAATTACTTTATTTATGTAGCACACAAAGATCATGCGGTGCTACACAGAGCTTGCCACATCAATCACTGTCCCCAATAGGGCTCACAATCTAATCAACCTACCAAAATGTATTGGAGTGTGGGAAGAAAGGAGGAAAACGATGCAAACACAGAACATACAAACTCTTTGCAGGTGCTGACTTGGATGGGACTTGAACCCGGGACCACAGCTCTGCAAGGCTGTAGTGCTACCCACTCAGCCACCGTGCTGCCCATCTCTATGCCTCTCTGGATACATTCCATGATTGTCTTATTAGCAGCTGCCTTGCTCTGGTCACTAAAATTCAGTTTACCATCCACCAATACCATCAAGTTATTTTTTTACTAGGTGTTTTACTGTTTTGAACATAATTTCGATTACCTTACACATGTGTACATTAAATTTCATTATGCTTTTTCTTATCCCAGACCTCCAACGTCCACAAATCCCTTTGAAGTGTTATACTATCCTCCCCTGTACTAGTTACTTTAAAGAGCTTAGTTTCATCTACTAATTACTTTACAGAGCTTAGTTTCATCTACTAATTACTTTACAGAGCTTAGTTTCATCTGCAAATATTGAAATACCATTGTATATTTTTTAATGAAGTCATACATAAAAATATTGATAAGAGGTGCTATACTGACCCATGTGGCACCATACTGGTAACTTTAGCAGGACTGAATCTGCCATTTGTCATAATGTGTTGTAAATTATTATCACAGCATAAGTTTTATGAGATTGCTATAAACATGATGCACTGTGAGTAATCACATTGCAGAAATCAAGGAGATAAAAGGGGTTTTTGATTACCTATCCGTTGTGATATTAAGTAACCTCATCGATCAGGTGATCTAGTTCTAGAATCGACAAAGAGTCAGTAGCACAGCGCCATTCTCATTTTAGTGGGCAACACCAGGAAGTACATTGAACTACAACTAATTGATGGGAGTCTCAAGTGTCACTTTCTATCCTATGAAAATTACAAAGTAAACATTTCTACATGTATACATGTGATTATTCTCCAGCATATAATAACATATGACATCTCCCATTAGATATGCATGTGTGTCTTTTGTATTCTTCTGAAGAGATAATTCTGTCTTTTGGCACAGTACGTGCTATGAGCATAGTTTTCCTTTCTTTGCTGAGATTCTGATTTCGAGTTCAAAATTGTTCCATGGTCAGAGCCCTCCTCGGAGCCTTCTCTTGGGATATTCTGCCTGGTTACTGTCAAAGGCATCACATAAAATATTTATGGGATTTTACTGCCCCGCCAGATAGAACACCTGGGGCTGTATCTGATCATATCCTTCATAAGACTAAAGAAAGAGAAGTTTCACTGCACTCTTCTTACTTTTATTACAGTATTAGCATGTGCTAACCATCAAAGATCCAGAGAAGAAGGGCGTGAGCCTTCCAGGATTCACTGAGGTGTTGCTTTGTCAGTGTCTCTCTGCATCAGACATGATTGTCTTAGTAAAAGTGCTATTTTTATTTCACACTTCAAAGATTACGGGAAAAGTAGTTCTTAATTCTTTGAGCATTGCAGCACATATGTTACATATTATCACACCTAAAAACTATAGGGAAGATTTATCATACGTCAGCACTTGTGCATTGGCATATAATGAAATCCCCTCCCCCGCCCAGGAGGACCTTGTAAAAGTTTTCCTGCTGCAGTGAGTACTCAGACGCAGGACGGGAATGGCCGCCAGCCCTTGGCCGTGTCCGTGTCCATCCCCATTGGCACTCCCCCAAGCCTGTCGGTTTGATTATTCAAGGTCTTCTTTACCAGAAAACTGGTGTAGAAGCCCTGATAAATGTTCCCCTGTCATTTTAATAACAAAATGAAATATATTACCATATTTCCACACTTGGATAGAAAAAGAACTGGACACACACCCCACAATGATCTATTGCTTCTAACAAAACAAATTTGAGGCTTTTAGTTACATTTTGATTAAATTGCATAAGCCACTATTCACATCACAGTGACCTTGTTTTAGTCCCTACTATATAGCATGCGGCATCACATGGTATCCATGATTGCTGCAACACAGCCGCAGTAGGGACCAAGACCCACCATACTGGAAGGCATAGCACCCCATAGCTCTGGGCCCCGGGTCCACACCCGCACCAAACCACATAAACAGCAGACTCCATTCAATACCGCACCATGTGAACAGGTCTTGACTGCTCACCATTCCGTGTGATCTCAGAAACTGAGAGAAGGAGGTGGCCACTATATGAGCTCACCTGCAAATAAAGACATCTGGGTCTAATGAGGCGGAGTGCCAGTGTCAGGAAAAAAACTATTACAATATTTCTTTTTTCGTGGATAAATAGTTATGAATATATGCTAGATATATTATAAGACAAAAGAAGATTTTTAGAAAAAATACAACTAGTTGGGTGCCCGCACAATAATAGAAAATCCGAAAATAGGCAGTGCTCCAAGTTAGTGGAATAAATTCAAGTGGTTTCTATTCACAAGTAGCTTGGGAATAAAAAAAAAACACTTTAATTTATTCCACTAACTTGGAGTGCCGCCTATTTTATGATTTTCTAGATAGATTATAGATATTTGTAGATATACAATACATGCATAAATAGATATAGGTGAATGAAAATAGATATCGATAGATAAAAAAGACAGACTGGAGATAGATGGAGAAAGGTTACAAAAGAATGACAGTACCAAAAAATAAAATAAAAAAGTGTAGGGTACTTTATTAACACAGAGTGTGAATACTACGTTTCAACCCCTATTCAGGAGCCTTTGTCAAGTGGTGGTGACATGATCTTGTATATATAGGGAATTTCATACAGTGTGAACAATACAGTGGGTAATGTTTAAAACCCCTTAGAAGGTCAGACATTCATATGTCATACGTCTAGTCAATCCAACTTTGTATGTGTTAAAAATATGATAAAATGTGCATGCTCCTAAACAGCACACCAGTATGAAAGGGGTTGGCCTTTTAGGGTACTAGACCCTAATAGGGTCTCATGTATTGTACAAATATATGTAACATATGTATATACTTACTGTATCTGTGTCAGGAGCTGCGGGTCACTAGACCTCCAGGCAGCAGAACTCAGGTGTCCTGTGACATCTAGTGTCCTTGTGGGTTTCAATGAATGAAGAGGACTATGCAGTCATTACTGTATGCAACCACTAACATGGGAGTGGTACATTGAAGGGGGTTTCATGGTACATCTATCATGTTAGTTGTTGGACATCCACAAGCCCGTATATCACTGAGGGGGCCATTATCACTGAGGGGGCCATTCATTCACTAATGACTGCATGGTCCATTCATCCGCTGGTAGCTAGAAGGACATAGGACATCACAGGAAGTCCTGAGTCCTGCTTTGGCTCAGTGATGTGACCCACTGCTGCTGTGAGAAAAGAAAAGCTCTACCGGGGGAAAATACAACGTGGGTAACAATATTAGGCTCCTGTACAAATCCTTCAGGGATGCCACTCTCAGTGGCATTTCATTTGTGGGCAGTAGTGTCACTCATTTTGTCTATAACAGGTATCAGTCCTCACCAAGAGCAGACACAATCTTAAAGGGTCAGTGTTTGCCATTCCCATCCACTATATAAGCAAATGTAGAGTCAGCACAGTAGAAAATCAGAATTAGTTTCTCAGAGCTATAATATGAAATCCCAATTACCATATTATCAACCTACCACAGTGATGGCAAACCTTTTAGATACCGAGTTCCCAAACGACAACCAAAACCCGCATATTTTTTGCAAAGTGCCAATGCGACAATTTAAGCAGTAACTTATTACTCCAAGCTTTGTCACAGTTTTAAATTGTATAGGCACCTGAGGACACCAATGCAGTAGACAGAAGGAAAAGAAGTTTGGATTATCATTGTAACTCCCTTCTAGGTTCCTAGGACTGCAAGAGGCCTTGAGTCCTGTTTGGCAAACTCTACCCTGGGGTGATGGCAAGGGTGCCCATATAGAGGGCCCTGAGTACCACCTCTGGCACCCGTGCCATAGGTTCGCCACCAATGACCTACCATATTCTGCTGTGTGGTTATTACCATATAATTATTATCAAATAGAGCCCTGACGTTGATTAGAAAACTATAAGCTTTAAAACATTTTAGAAAATAAAAACTTCAAACAAATGTCAAAAGAAATCTAAGCAAATTACAATAGCACTATATCTGAAAATGTCAGGCCTAATAAACCATAAAATGCCATGTCAGTTTGTTGAGGGGAAAAAATTACGTGTGTCGGAAGGTGGGGAGGAAAAAAAATCTGAAAAATAAAATCTGGATTTAAAGGGAACCTGTCACCAGGGACCTCATTTTAACTAAAGACAGGATGCAGAAGCCAATTACAGCTGCATTGCAAATCTGCCTTTCTGCTTTCTCTAAGAATTTGCATTACGATATAATTGTGTGTTATATTCTGCACCCTGACAGAATCATCGGTGTAGTCCCAGGGGTTAGGCTTTGGTTTGGATGCATTTAAAAAAAAAAAGTGACTTGTTTGTGTTGTATACTGCATAGCTCTCAGTCGCCATATTTGTGCTCCTGTGCATCTCCTCCCTCCTGCTCCTTCACAGAGGTCACAGCCTGGTGAGCTAGGGGAGGGCGGAGCTGTACAGGAGCACAAAGGTGGGGGCTTAGAGCTGAGCAGTCTGCGGCACAGAAAGGTCACATGTTGTTTTTTTAAATGCATAGAGAAAGCAGAAAGACATATTTGCAATGCAGCTGTAAAGGGCTTTTGCAACCTGTCTTTAGTGAAAATGAGGTCCCTGGTGACAGGTTTCCTTTAAAGAGGGGAATACCAATAGAACAGTTTCTATGGATGAGTTCTAAGAGTATTTGGTCTGGTCAATATGTGTCAAGTCTTTTCTTTGATCATATTTTCTTGTTGTGTTATTTTACATTTTTCTTGGATTACGTAATTTCTTCACATCTTTAAAAAAAATAAATGAAATTGACTAAAGTTTTTGAAAATTATATGGTACAGTTGTTAGAATGTTGATCACATGTGGGAATGAAAACAATATAACACAACATTTTTCCATTTGGTCCCAGCTTGTTCTGTACAAGTTGTTCTAAAATATCAGACTTTTTGTATTTAATGAAATAAAAAATAAAACAGTTCAGAAATAGAGAAAACAACTAAAAATCACAGTTATATTTTTCGGAGTGATCGTCCACCAAAAACAGAACCTGACGTAATATTTTGAGCGGTAACACACCGTCCTATGTAAATAAATCAGCGTCAATGAATCCAAGAAAAACTCTGATCAAGCGCGGAAGGCAATGCTCTTCAAGTATTTTACTACTTGACCCAGATTTGTCACAAACAGTCTGGATGATCCAGAATACTTGCAAAGGAATGTTCTGTGGATGAGACAAAGTGGAAGCTTTTATCACAAGCCAAGAACCCTCTGATGTACCGTAACAAAAACACAACGGTTCTGCAAAGAAGAAAAACATTGTGAATGTGATGTGTAAGAGGAATCCAAAAAGTGCGGTCAAAGCAGAAACTGTGAGGCCAAAATAGATATTGGCATCTCTACCAAAGATTCTTTGATTCTACTTTGATTAGTTGCATATCTGCGTCTTTGCCGTTGTAGCTATTTTTCTCCCTAATTTTTTGCTGCTGTTATTACCCAATAGCAATTCTAGAGGCAACATATGGGTAGTCTAAACCGTAATGTGGAGGGTTGCCCTGCCACTGATGTCCTAAGGGGCTACTGTAGCCCCTCTGTGATCTGGCGTTACACCCTTCTCCCTCAGCATTTTGCCCATTGAGCAGTCAGATCAAAGAGGGGGTAGGGTAGCCCCTCAGGCTCATTTGCATAATTTTAAGAATTGATTTTAGAAGGAAGGAGGCCATTGATAACAAGAATACTACAGTCATGGTACCTGGATCTATGAGTAATGCCTCTTACATGCAAACATATACTCGCGTCGGCGAGCACACAGCCACACGCTAGAGAGAGCAGTGCTTATCCCTCCCCTCTCCATAGGGAGCAATGCAGCTGGTCAATCCGAACAGTAAAAGATAGAGCATGCTCTATCTACTGCAAATTATATGGTCGGATAACGGTCTCCCACACATTCATGTGAAAGTGGGCCTAGAAGTGAACTGAACACATGTAATGCATCAGTGCACACCGGTGCCTTATAGGACCTTAACCCATACAATAAATGTTATATGTAATATCATCCCAGCTTTATGTGTGTCTGACTCCGTGACACAGAATGGGGGTCATTTACGTTCTCCGTCGAGGATTCGGGTTTTCCGGTGATTTACTAAGGTAGTGCGCCCGATGTCCACCAGGTGTCGCTGCTGCGCCGAAGTCCACCGAGGTTCGCCGAAGTTCACCAACCTATCCTGGGTGCATGTAAGCGCGTGTCAAGTGAAACACTTTTTTAAAAAAAAATACCACGTTTTTTTCTGAATCCGACGGGTTTTCCGACGGCAACGCTCCCCCATTTCCGTCGCATGCATGCCGGCACTGATGTGCCACAATCTGATCGGGTGCGCCAAAAACCCTGGACAATTCGGCACAAACCGGTAATTTTCGGGAAACCCGACTTAGTTAGTTGCTTGCTTGGTAAAAAGAGGTAATCAACTTTAGACAGATTCCATTACTGGCCCTGGAGCCATGAAGATGGTGCCCATTTAACTATATCATTTGGATTCAGATGAATACAGGAAATAACAGTGAGCAAAAGCTATGAATAGTAAATAATTTGGGAACACAAACAGTGGGTATGGAATTGTAGTCTTCACTTATAAACAAACACTGCAAAAAATAAACAATGCATCATCAGAACAGGGTAATAACTTTTTTTTAGGGATGGGCTGCTCATGTGTATTACTGAAGAACAAAGAATGTGTTTGTAGTGCCAAAATAGCCAGGTCTGGCCAACTTTATTATAGTTTGTAAGGCCACCTTCATGTCATAATTCCAAATGCCATGATACAGCACAAGATATGAGTTTAACTAAGATGAAATATAAACCGGATGTCTTCGGTAGCATATGGCTAATCCATTTAAATTCAGCTTAAGAAAAAAGAGATGGATTCCTAGAGAACACAAAGGAAATGTTGGGTTGTAGAATGCTTCGTAAGCCGTATGGGGGCAATAAACATATGTGTCTATTGAGCCTCAGAGGCATAGGGGCACAAGAAAAGTGCTGTGCATGGTGCCTAAGGAGTACAGTCTAAAAAAACGAAGCCAATGTGACATATGTGCAATAATATGGGCTCCTGGAAAGGAGCGCATACTTTTTCAAAGTACTTTACAAGAGATACTTATCAAATATTCCTAGGAAAATCACCTTGTAGGTCAGGCTTGTGGTATACATTTTTGTACAACCTCATGCATTATTAGGCATGCCTGGTCACATTACACACCTGCGCTATACATGTCCTCTTCTGTTCTTTTACTGTACATATTTACGCAAGTTGCAGAATGCCCAGTCACGTTTTAACAGGCGTATCTGATAACAGGATTTTGTTTTGTCTTGAACAGGTGTGGCATGCTATATACATCTTCGATTGTGGTTTCATTGTCTAGTCACACTGTAATTTCCAGCCTTCCTTATAAATTAGGTTAAATATTCCTTGTCTTGTCGTCCTCCTGACCAATCTGTAAGAGTCTCGTAAAAGGCGATACACAGGAATGTTGACCAGTTGCCTCTATATCCTATGAGTAAGCCAAGTAAAGTTCATTCTGAACAGATGTATCTCGGGTGTGGCTTGGGTGGATAGATGAAATAAATCGAAGTCATGAGAACAAAAATGACTGACCTGGATAGTAATTATTGTTTTGTTTAAATTGTGACAAAGAGCTTTCGGCCTCAAAGAGAAGTGCCAAAGAGCATTTACTTAACGAAGTCCAGAGTCCCAAGGAATGTCCTGACAGGATAAGAGATGTCACCTGTTGCATTCTTGACTATTTTGTCCAGTAGTGTTCTTGTGGTGTGACTAACACCCAGGGCTGGCACCAGGTTTCAGTAGGCCCCTGGGCGACAGCGCCTCGGTGGGCCCTTTTGCAGTGAACTCCCTAAGGCAGCATTAAAAATTCAGAAACTAAATCAGTCTCCAGTTCCCAAAAATATTCCCTAGTTTATTATCTCTCTCTCTCATCATGGTTATTTTATATACAGCACCCTCTGGGTTATTCTATATGAAGTTCCCCTCAGCCCCTATGGATTCATTTGATACATCCCCCCTTCGCCCCAAAGATTCCTTTAGTACAGCCTTATGTGGCACCTCCACTTGCCCACCTGTGCCTAGTGCTGGCACCGGTCCTGCTAACACCCATGTACACCTACATCAACTAATGTATATAATTTCTAAATGATTCCTTTCTCATATCTGTTATCAAATAAATGACCTAAGATAGAAGACCTCAACCTTCTCTTCTTTCTATAGAATCTAAAATGTAGGATAAATAAAGTATTTTTTTTTAAATTTTGAGCACATTCTAAATAAAAGCGCATATATATGGGGAAATAATTTTTTTATAGAGATTGAAACAAAAATAAAAGTAATATGTAAAGTTTACATTTCCTCCATACATGATGTTTAGAATTGAGGCCTTAAAGTTAAATCTTGGTTTCATCAATATAGTCAGGTAGTCCTTTAGGTGTTTGTTTCTAATCTCCATGTGAGCTTCTATGTGTTTTTACTGAGGAGAGGCTTCTTTTAAAATAAGGCCCTATAAGAGGAATGCAGCAGAGATTGGTGACCCGTGTGTGGGGGATTTATTAAAACTGCCGTTTTGAATGTTCGTCTTAAAATTCCCCCTGCTGACATTCCGGCACCCATATCTACTACGTGGTTCCAGCCTCTTGGAAAATACAGGCACAAAATCCACCAATTCAGACCTGTAGACCAGGTGTGGAGGTTTTTTTTGCTATAGTAAATCTGGGGAACAGGTATTAATGCCCATGCTGAACTCTACCGACCCCACTCCCCATCCACTTCTCTGCCTAACAATCCAAAGTGACATGCAGGTTGGGGAAACAGGAAAATTGATGGGAAGGGAATAATCATTATGCCTTCTCTGCCAGTTTTCTGGTGGAGAAGGCACATAAATCGCCCCCATGATCTTTGAATCTCAGCCGGAGTGACCATTGGGTTTTTGGTCATTTCTCTTACAGAGACCCTTCTGTCTTGCTTTCTTAGTTTGGTAAGGTGACCAGGCTTAGTAAGGCTCCAAGTTGTTTAAAACTTCTTTGAAATATTTAAATATTGGCCACTTTTTAATAAATCTGTTCCATTGGACATGTCTCTGCATGTCTCTGTGTCTTTCTCTCATTTCATAGCTTCAGCCTTTCCCTGTTCTCACCATACTGCCCTCTGTATACATACACAACTCCTCTCTCTCTTCAAGACCATCCTTATGGTGTCTCCCACGGTGTCTCCCTTTTCACTATCCATTCTAATTGACAGATAGAAGAAGAGGGGTGTGGGATGCTGAATCAATGATTAACACTCGGGATTATTAAGGCAGTAAAGATACATAAGCAACTTAGGTAAAAAAAAGTGGCCAGTCCCTTTTAAGAATTATGGAGTTCAACATTCTCTTGGAAACTTTCAGAGGCTCTAGGGAAGTTTGAAATTTGTTTTACCCTCCAAAGATCTGTGCCTCCACATAATTCTGTACTGATCTCTACATGCAGTTACATTTTATATTTTGGCTCTTTGAATCTACATTGTCATCTTTTAGACCTTATATAGCTCGGGGTTTGTCTTTGCATATAACATCCAATAAACTAAATGCACCAAAGGTGTTCTCCAACCAGGATATAAAAACATCTTAAATATTGCAAAATTAGACAATTGGGAAGCCCTCACAACTAAATTTCAAGTGTCATAGAAAAATACTTTTGTCGAGGTGAATTTTAAAGGGGTCTTCCCATGAAGGAAAGTTAGCCCCTTTCCCGTGGATAGGGGCATACTTGCTGATCAGTGGGGGTCTCAGTGCTGAGACCCCCGCTTATCGCGAAAACAAGGGGTCCGTCGCTCCTCAGACTAATTGAGCAGACGGCCGTGCATGACCTTTTTAGGTGTTAATGGAGCCTCACCAGTATGTCAGTGTGCTTGATTTACAATCCTTCATCCTGGTGGTAGATGTCCTTTGGAAGTCATCGTAAGAAAAGGGTGAAAACATAATCCAGGGTGTTGTGGCTGTGGTCACTTCCTCCCATATAACAGGCAGGAGAATATGAATCCACAAGTCACCTAACTGGTTTTCTTTTGGTGTTATCCAATTATTCCTGTCATTCGGGGGTAAACCTAAATTCTTTGCGGCCAGCGGGCAATCTATAGAATGGTGCCCTCACAGCCACATCCACTAGTGATATATTACGTGAAGTGGGTTCTCCATGCCATGTATAACAACTATGCTGAAATTGGGTTTTAAGAGACACTAATTTTAAGTGTCTATCTTTGTAGCAAGTGATAGTGGCCCTAGTGGTGCCCCCAACTTGTTGCAGGTGTTGCAGCCAAAGGCAAGAGGCTCAACACCCCTCATGGCTGGTGTTCCCCTGCTGTCGTTTTTCAGCAACCACTGTAACTCCTATTTAGGGATGTGGACTTTTCTGTGACAAAAACACAAGGCTTGCTATGTAGGCGAGAGCCTGACCAGGTGGGACTAGGATAGGTAGAGCAGTTCAGGGTGGGGACAGTCAGTAGTCAGGCAGAATCCAAGGTACAGGTCATGATAGGCCTAGGTTGTCACCAAGTGCAGAGTACAAAAATGCAGAACCGTAGAGCATACTTACAATTTGTCATCAAGGTTAGGGAAAAAATAAGACCCAGCTTCCATATCTTGTAGGAATAGATGGTAGTAAATTAAAAATCAATTTTATTAGAAAAATGTAAAAAGTTAGGACATTACTAATGCATGGGTCTGACACGTTTCGAACCAAAAGGTTGTTAGTCGTAGTCTGGCTACAAGTAAGAACCGTGCGGTTCAAAAGGCATCAGACCCATGCATTAGTGACATCCTAACTTTTTAACTTTTTCTAATAAAATGGATATTTAATTTACTACAATCTATTCCTACAAGACTTGGAAGTTGGATACTAATTTTTTTTATAACCTTGATGACTGCAGACATCCATGCTGTCCTTGTGTAGATGATAACCTGATCCAGGAGGTGAGATGAACCCTACACATGTTTCTTTTTTTACAATATATCATACCATAAAACTGTTGTCAGGAATTAAGAAATTTGACTATATTACATTTACACTGTATTAACAAATTAGGAACCTTAACCCCTTAGATACCTTCACTTGGAGGGGTGCCTTTATTTGACCACAGGTGTTCTATGACTAGAGGCGATGCATAAAACATGGGTGCGGAAGTCATTTACATCTCTCAAGTCGTTGGATGCAACTTAGAACAAAGGAGTTGGGGGAAGAGGTGGAGATCGGTGGAGAGTTGGATACCAGGAACCATGAAAGGTGACATGGCAGTGGGAATAAACCAACAATATCCAATCTTGTATTCTAATTTATTTTAATTAGTTTGTTGCTAAACACCAGACACTAGTTTTTGGTGGTCTCTTATGCTACTAGGTACCAGTGTCTTGGTCAACAACAAGTATACTGCTTCCTGGGGGCGTATCATGCATTTCACCCCCTGGACTAACATCCTCCATGTGTTAGTTATTAGTGAGCCTATTGTTTTTGTTACGAGGAATATTTCCCATATCTGCAGCTGACTTACATGATCACATGGCTTTCTCCTCTATTAGTTTACCTAGTCTCCGAGGCTAAGCCCTAAGCCAGCCTCAAGACCTACCGATTAGCTCACAAACCACAAGGAAAATAGCTGTATGAGGAAAAAGTTGGAAACAAAACATGCCGTGCTTCACCCACCCTTTAGTCAAGCAGCACCGCCTGACACACAGTCTTCATGTGCTGCGAAATGATTGTTCCCGTGCATTGTCACAAGTGTTAATGTGTGTCTAACAGATCCATTTAAACTTTGCCAAGCCCAGTGGCTCTTTGTCTCGCACTGTACATCTGCTCACATATACTTTTCCATGACTAGTTGCTAGGTGTGGTGATCAAACAAACGTAATGACACTCATATATTAGATTCAATAACACTATAACATGACCCTTCAAACAAACAAGAAGATCTCCTGACAAAGCCTGGCACAGTTTTTCGAAGCACGCTGCACGATAGCAACCTGTGTCGAAAGAGTTCTTTAACATTATTCAGATAGAAACATACACAGACATCAAATTATTTACATGCACACAACTAGGTGTTATAGTGTATACATTGTGAAAAAGTGAGAGACGTTGCTTCGTAGGACAGGTATCGGACATATAGGCAAATGAAGGGTGTTTGGTAAGAAGCCCTGGATTTGTCTGCAGTAACGTAAGGGTTAATGCAGACATGTAGTAAGAAGGACTTAAGGGTGTAAGTCACCGGGGAGTATTGGGTTGAGCAAAGGAGCAACCAACAAAGAGCATGCACTCACAAATACCCAAAATACACAGAAAAACAGTCCATGGAAAAAGCCCAAAGAGGCAAAACCTGGGTTGGGCAAGGGCTTGGCGTATTTATGATTATATGCACAATTGTAATACTTGTTTGTGAGTCTGACAATAAGCTATTTAAATACCTTTACCTCAGTGATCTACACGATTCGCTCACCGCTTTTATGTAGGATCTACGGCTGGCTTTGGACACTAAGGTGGACACATTACAGGGAATGCAGATGAATAAAGGATCGCAAAGGGTCTTCCATATTGTAGTGGTGAGTTTGATTTTTGAAACAGAGGGGACTGCTTGCCTGATGAGGAGCAAGCACTAACTTTTAGCTCTTTTTATGCGGCAAGCAGGGGTAGTCTGATTGTTGGCTTAGCCAGCATAGACCCTTGCTAAAGTCCACCCTGGGCCTGCTTATTATGGAGTAGGATTAGTAGTGGTAGTGGGACGTCTACTCCATCAGGGCTTCGGTCCTGCGTTTTGTATAGCCCACAGGTGAGGGTCACATGACTCGTTAGGTCCTGACAAAAAACGGCATGTGAGAATCATTAGGAAGGTACCACCAAGGGATCTGAAAGCTGGACTGTGTTCATACAGCAAAGATAACTGAGGACCTCCATACCCTGCTGGGAAAAAGCGGATTCCTTGCAGCCAGGTGCACTTATAGACAGGGAATTATCACTGTTTTAGTCAGTACAGGTGAGTTGGTTTTGTTTTTAGTTTATGCCTATGCCATGCCTGAGTTTATGTTGTTTGGGCTAAAGTGTGAAAATAAAATGCTTGTTTTGGAGTATAACTTGTATGTGTCCCTGCTTCCTGAACTACTACCTAGCGTCTTCCAGAGCGATTCCCCACAACATGAATAACACCTCTATATAACATAAGATGAACTATCAGGTTCGCCGGGGAGAATGCTGGGACTTCTGGTCCTTCCTCCAATGCTTCTGGTGATGCTAGCAGAGTTCTCCGACCTCCTGCGCGTCTCCGCATAGCTGCATGGTTTCTGAGATTGTGCTTGGTTATTCTGCACCATGAGGGGTTAATTCCCAGAAGTTGTCCAATCTGGTTCTGGAGATGGGGTTCTGGCTGCATAAATTGCAGCTTCACTAGTCACCTGTGCCAGTGTATGAAATCCCTTCATCGCTTGCTATAGGTTTGACTTGCTCTGTCTTCTGAATTGTTGTGATCTCGGCTAGTTTTTGACATTTACTCTTTGCTTACTGATTTTGCTCTTGACGTACCCTCTAGTTGTGACTCCAGCTAGTTTACAACTCTTTTGTGTTTTATGTTTGTTCGTCTGTTCGTGTTGTTCCCTTCCCGCACTTATTTAGTGTATTCCGAGTCTTCAAGTAGTTGCATCACGGTTAAGTGTGTGTGTGTGGGGGGGGGGTTATAGGAAGGGACAGAGGTTGGGGCAAGCTCAGGGCACACTATCCCCTGTCTTCTGTGTTACCCAACACTAACACCAACTGCTGCCTCGATAGATTTTAATAGATGTAACATGCAGCCGGTTGCGTACACATGGGGAGATTCATTAAGCTTCTCTGTCAGTTTTTTGGCGGAGAAAGCACATGAATGTCCCTGTCAGTTTTTGGATTTCTCTGACCCTCACGCCAGAGCCTCTTAGTGGATATGGACACAAGATGCTAGCAGGGGGAACTTTAAGACTGCCGTTCAAAACCATTCCCCCTCATTAGGGCACATGTCATAAGTCTGGCTTTGTCCGTCTGGCGTTTAGTCTTTAGTGTCTTCAAATGCAGGAAGCTGTGCAAGGTCCAGAGCAGACACCACGGCAGGCTCCACTGCCACTTGCGCTAGAACCTAAATTGTGTCTAGAATGTATTTACCTTGTACGGTTAAGTTTCAATCTGTTTCCTGTACTGGTCGGGCCTTCTTGGATTCAGGTGTTGGAGCTAATTTCATAGATTATAATTTTGTCTCTCAGATTTCTCTGTGGTCACCCATGTGTTTTCAAAACCCTTGTCCCAAGTCCTTCCTCCTCACAGAGAGATTGATTGTAAAATTGACCTTCTTCCTGATGCTAGATTGCCAAAGGGTCGTATAAATAACCTGTCAGTACCAGAATGGGAGTCACTGAAGAGTTATATTGACGAGAGTCTGGCAATCCGACATTTACGTCCCACTGGGGCCGGGTTCTTTTTTGTTGAAAAGAAAGATGGTGGTTTACGGCGGTGTATTGATTATCGAGAGTAAAATAAGATAACGGTAAAAAACTCAGGTCCTCTACACTTGATCCCAGACTCTTAATCAGGTTTCTGGGGTCCAAGTTTTCTCTAAATTAGATCTTCGAGGGGCTTATAACCTGATTCGCATTCGGGAGGGGGATGAGTGGAATACACCTTTGGGACACTATACCTGGTTATGCCCTTTGGTTTGAGTAATGCTCCAGTGGTTTTTCAAGGGTTTATGAACTCCATCTTTCATGATTACATCGGTGTGTTTATGGTGGTGTATCTTGATGATATTTTGATTTTCACTCATGATTTGGTTTCACACCAGCAGCATCTCTGCCAGGTACTTACCAGGTTACGCAAAAATTCACCTCTTCGCTAAGCTGGAAAAGTGTGTTTTTTGTGTCTGGAAGGTTTCCTTCTTAGGTTATGTTGTTACTCCCTCTGATGTACAGATGGATCCGAGTAAGGTTCAGGCGCTCACAGACTGGGTTTGGCCTACCAATCTTAAGGCCTTACAACATTTTTTGGGTTTCGCTAATTATTATCGCAACTTTATTAAGAACTTTTCTGAGATCACCAAACCCCTCACGGATCTAATGTGTAAGGGTGCTGATCCAAATAAATGGTCCCCTACCCCTTGCTCCACGTTTGAAACGCTAAAAGCGGCTTTCTCGTCAGCTCCAGTTTTGGTTCAACCTGACCTCTCTCAACCATTTGTTGTGGAGGTAGATGCCTCTGAGGTTGGAGTAGGTGCAGTGTTGTCTCAGGGGTCCTCCACTCTCACCAGACTTAGGCCCTGTGCATATTTCTCTAGAAAGTTTTCTTCTTGTGAGAAGAATTATGATATTGGTAATCAATAGCTCCTTGCCATAAAGTGGTCATTTGAAGTCTGGCGACTCTTTTTGAAGGGAGCTCTTCATCCGATAACTGTGCTGACGCATCAAAAGAACTTAGTATGTTTGGATACTGCTAAGTGCTTGAACTCACGTCAGGCTAGATGGACCTTGTTTTTCTAGCGCTTTAATTTTGTGGTCACCTACCGATCTGGGTCAAAAAATGCGAAGGCTGATGCCTTGTCACATAGCTTCAGGACTCCCGAGCTTCCAGAGGCTACGGCCTAAATATTTTGTCTCCAGGTATTGTGCTGGCAGCTGTTTCCTCCCACCTCTCCTCTCAAATTTTCGCAGGACAAAGATGTGCACCTAAAGACCTTCTGGGAGGCAAATTACTTGTTCCTCTTTCCTGTCATTTGAGAGTGTTGGAGGAGACGCATTGCTCGGTATTGGCAGGTCATACGGGAATGCGGAGTACCTTGGATCTCTTATAGAGAAGTTACTGGTGGCCTCACATGACTAATGATGTGCATGCATTCGTCCAAGCCTGTCAAGTCTGTGCTCGAGGAAAGACTCCCAGAAGACGTCCTAATGGGTCTCTTCTTCCACTTCCAGTTACTACCAGGCCATGGTCTAAAGTGTCTATGGATTTTGTCACTGATCTGCCAACATCTCAAGGGTACACGGTGATTTGGGTGGTAGTGGATCGTTTCTCTAAGATGGGACACTTTGTTCCGTTAAGAGTTGGCTGAACTGTTTATACAGAATATTGTACGCCTCCATGGTATACCCGATGATATTGTGTCAGATAGGGGCGTACAATTTGTCTCCAAGTTTTGGCAAGCATTTTGTCCTAGACTGGAAGTGAATTTGTCGTTCTCGTCGGCGTTTCACCCTGAGTCTAATGGTCAGTCCGAGAGAATGAATCAGGAGATGTTTCAATATCTGCGACTCTTTGTCTCGTACAGTCAGGACCAGTGGGTGAAATTCCTTCCGTTGGCAGAATTTGCTATTAATAATCACTGTAGTTCTTCCTCTCAGGTTTCTCCATTTTTCTGCAATTATGGTTTTCATCCTCGTTTCTCCTTTTCATCTGTGCCTGTCCCTAATATTACTCAGGCTAAAGCTAATACGTCCAAGTTGCGCATGCTCTGGTCACAAGTTCAGCAGAATATTCAGAGGGCACAAAATTCTGTGGTCCAACAGACTCAATGAAGGCGCACTAACTCTGATACGTTTGTGGTTGGGGATAAAGTGTGGTTATCCCCAAAAAAACTTAAATTGAAGGTCCCCTCTTTGAAGTTTGTGCCCAGGTTTGTAGGTCCTCTTGTTATTTCTCAAATTGTTAACCCGGTCTCCTTCAAGGTTACTCTTCCAGCAGGGTGGTGGGTTCATAACACCCTCCATAAGAGTCTTCTTAAGCGGTATGTTGAGCCAGTTTTGCCTCTTCCTGATCCTGCTTCTCCATCTATTGTGGAGGGGAATCTGGAGTTTCAGGTGGAAAAGGTTGTGAATTCCAGATTGGTAGGTAACTCCCTGCAGTACCTGGTCCTGAGGATAGGTCTTGGGTTCCGGCTGTTCATGCTCCACGGTTACTCAGGTTATTTCAGACCTATCCTCAGAAGCCATCTTTCTGATCTATGAATCGGAAGGCCCCCCGTCAGGGGAAGGGGGTACTGTCAGGTTCACAGGGGATAACGCTGGGACTTCTGGTCCTTCCTCTGATGCTTTATGTGGTGCTAGCAGCGTTCTCCAACCTCCTGCGCGTCTCCGCGCAGACTCCATCTCTCGTCCGCTGCCAGCAGTCTCTGGCGCGCACATGGGCAGCAGCTGCTAAGATCTTGCGCTGTGTAGGGGTTGTTATCTGCACTTCTGGGAGTTGTGGTACCTCTACAAGGTGTCTGCGATTGTGCTTCGTTATTCTGCACCATGAGGGGTTAATTCCCAGAAGTTGTCCAGCCCCAATCAGGTTCTGGAGGTGGGGTTCTGGCTGCATAAATTGCAGCTTCACTAGTCACCTGTGCCAGTGTTTGAAATCCCTTCATCGCTTACTATAGGTTTGACTTGCTCTGTGTTCTGAATTGTTGTGATCTCGGCTAGTTTTTGACATTGACCCCTTTGTTAACTGATTTTGTTCTTAACGTACCCTCTAGTTGTGACTCCAGCTAGTTTACTACTCTTTTGTGTTTTATGTTTATTAGTCTGTTCGTGTTGTTCCCTTCCCACACTTATTTAGTGTATTCCGAGTCTTCAAATAGTCGCCCCACGGTTTACAGAGGTTGGGGCAAGCTCAGGGCACACTATCTCCTGTCTTCTGTGTTACCCAACACTAACACCAACTGCTGCCTCGATAGATTTTAATAGATGTAACATGCAGCCGGTTGCGGACACATGGGGAGATTCATTAAGCTTCTCTGTCAGTTTCTTGGCAGAGAAAGCACATGAATGTCCCTGTCCCTGACAGTTTTTGGATTTCACCGACCCTCACGCCAGAGCCTCTTAGTGGATATGGACACAAGATGCCAGCAGGGGGAACTTTAAGACTGGCGTCCAAAACCATTCCCCCTCATTAGGGCACATGTCATAAGTCTGGCTTTGTCTGGGACTTTTCTTGACTTTTCTGCTGGTCCGTAGTATCTAAGCGGTTTTTCCTTATTGATACATGTGGCGTTTAGTCTTTAATGAATTTTGCGACTTTTTAAAACAAAAGGCACAAAAAAGTCTCCATCAGTTCCAAGGTAATTTATTCCCATGGTCAGAGGCACCTGTAGATTTGTGCCAAAATTTGTGAACTAGACAATGGCGAACTCCATAAACAGTCTCAAATTTTAAAAATGGCAAACCAAAAGTTTGATATGTGTGCCCCATTGTGTCCCAAAACTGGTTTGGATTTGGACTACTGACAAGAGTGATAGTGACTTAAAAGTTTTTCACACTTATTGTGGATTTCGATACAGCAAAGTTACAAGACTGCTACCTCTCACAGTAGTCCTGAGGTACAGGGTAGGACAGGGCCACTAGTATATGTATAGAACAAACCACCAGTGGGCCCTGACACCATTTGGTCCCACCATTTCCGGTCACTTTAGAAAATAAATGCCAGGCACATATTAACGCAATCCAAAATTCTATTTTAACATTTTGGTCCTATCTCTGGAACTTCATCAGAAAATGGATTGCTGTAGGTGAAGTGGTGTAGTGTCCGTGGAAATGTGGCACTTCTTCCTAGGAAGGGACGTAATTCCGGGTTAATAATCCCATTCCTGTCTTCAGAAAAAGTGCATTATATTTGTGCAATGGCGGCACATATAGCAATATCTTCCAGGATTTCTTAGACAACTCCAGTATTTCTTGTAGTTTCACCTGTTCACTTTCTATAGGCTCACTGGAGTAAGATACCATCTCACTACTACAAATACTAATGTACAGGATACAATCTTCATGTACTTTCTTGTTTAGACCATTGTAAGAGGCTATGGATAATGCTGTAGGTCTCAGATCTTTCCTCCTTTGAGGTCTCCAGTTCAGACAATGACGTGTAGATATGTTTTAGGAAGACTGTAGTCCAGGGTCTATGTAGATACTACTAGGGCCCTCATTATTTAGCCTATACAGCCAGTACTACTGACTACAATTTAGTTGATGATGCTGCTCAGATGTAGGTAACAGTTATCTAAACTTATACTTCTCTTTTAATCCCCCCTGTAAAATATACCTGGAGGATGTAAATGCATCAAACTAGTGAGACTTATAATGTGACGTTTGAGCCGATTATAGCAGATCATAAGAAGTATGACAAAGAATTTGCATGTCATTTCTGGTTCATACACAACACGCTTCATGCCTGGAGAGGGCTGACGAGATAAGATCAAGTTTTCATGTCTTTGTGTAAAGTGACACATCATTTATTTAACATTGACATTGCTCCAGGCGGAAGGTGTGTGAGGCAGCAGTGTGCTCTTCCCTCATTGTAAGGTTAGCGTTCACACTATATGGAGCTTATTCAAAGGTTTAGAGTTTAATAATTTTTCCAGACAACTTTAAAAAATAAATTTGTATTGTGATATCTTTTTTTACTGTTCATTGAAAGTTGCAGTGTATAAAGCACACCACCCTCCTCCCTGCTCCCTCAGCACTCCCCCCTCCCTCTGCCTGATGTTATCTCACACAGTGGGATATGGAAGAGCTCCTGCACATTGTAACAGTTGTGAATCTACAGCATGGAGGGGCCCTAGTAACTTCCACCAGAGCCATTCTGGTTTATTACTATAATATTAAAAGTTGATTTTAGTTGGAAGGAGACCATGAATAACCGATATAAGAACATTACCACAGTGCTGGGATCTATGAGTAAGTGTCCCTGGTTTATCATGATGGATTTTGATGGTAGATTTCATTGAAATGTAGCAGGACTTTAAGAGCAGTGAATAAACAAATGCAAACAATACTTAAAGGGGTTTGCCCATGAAATAAAATTCTCAAATTTATCTGCCTGCAGCTTGTAGAGTTAGTCTCTGCACACTGTGCTTGGCGGCAGGAAGTCTGTGTGTGTGTGTGTGCGTGAGATTGTCTTGGAATGCAGGGGGAGGGGCTGGAGGTAGAGAGAAGCTCAGTGCAGGGTCAGACAGGAGAACAATCTGTCCTGTCTGACCCTAGACTTCTGATTTACAGTCGGATCCCAGGGCAGCCAAAATTGTATACACTAGGACTAATAGAGACAGGTTGGAATTATATCTGTGAAATGCTGTATTTTTGTTAATAACATTGAATTAGAGAATGTGTTATTTTGTTTTCCTGAGAATATTTTAGAATCTTGTCTTTGTGGGAATACCCCTTTAATGAAGTTCAGTAATGTGGTAAGCAAGAGTGTCCTTAATTCTTCAATAAGTGAGATATTCATAAATTCATACAGGACATGTTTGCTTCATTAATGTTACAGGTGGTCCCATAGGATATGGTGTTATAGGGTGCACATAATGAGAGTTTTACCGCATTAAGCTACTAGTCAAGTATGAAGTATGCTTTCTAGATGTGAAAATGAGAAGTCACTTTTTGCCTGAGATGCACAATTTTCATACAACCCATGGAAAGTCCTGATCAACTACTTTTCCTTCTTTCCCCCCAATCTTTGGAAATCATACCAAACACAATATTCAGGAAGGAAAGTGATTGATGGAATTTGATATGTATATCTACTTCATTCTAAGTCATTGGGGCACATTTTTGAAGAGCAGTGCAGTTTGTACTATGTACAGTTTGCCTGTGTAGAGGGCAGGGTCGCCATATTCAGGATTTGTGGCGCACGTTCTTCATGAATCTGGCGCCCCCTGCACTGCCCCGAGTGCACCACTTTTTTTTGTGAAACTGTAACATTGGGCGTGCAACACATTTCAGAAGTTTGTGTGCGATACAAATGTGGTGCAGACACTTCTTAAATACTTATGCAAGCACTTTGTACCGAAAAGAACGTCCAAACTCCGACAGAAAACTGGTGCAAAGCCCTTAGTAAATGTGCCCCATTACGAGGGAAAAATGGAAAATTACAAAGGTGCTGTTTTTTATGCAGTGGAGTAAGTGATTATAAAATAAGAAATTAGTAATGGAATCTTTACTATGTCTGTAATAGAATAAGGGCCTCGTCACTGTGGCCTCTTCTCCTTTAATGTTCCTTGTATATAAGAACATGTATAATGGTTGAATATTAAATTCTCTGGAAATTATTTTTTTTTAATTTCTGAAAATATGAGCTATTTTTTTTATACAAAGTGCACATGATGTTACTAACTTGTTCTTCAGTACATGTTATTATAACTTGTTGCTTCAGTGAAATAAAGCAAAAGATTTGCCATGAGATCACGTACATTCCTCACTTAATCCTTCGCTAAGTTGCAACATTTACTTCAAGAAACTTTACACTGTCTGTAAGGATTTGCAGTTTGCTGATTCACCACCACATTAAACATCTGAACCCATTCCCGTTTCGTTATTGTTCACACAGGTCATTTAGTTTTTTTTTTCTTTACAATGGTCGATAGTTTTAAGATAGTTTGAGGCACAATCGCTAAAAACATGTTCAAGGCAAACACTTGAGGGCTCAATTCTTCTGAGAAACCATGTCTCATCTACTGTACAACTGAAGTGTGGACAGCTATGTGGTCAAACCTAGGTGTGTAGACTTCAAAGACTCACAAACCTGTTCTCCCTGCACCTACAAACCAAATTTCTTTTACAGGGGTCAGGCTAATATCGGACAGGTCATACGCATACATAGTACTTCTCTGACAGATGTACCTGATGCGGCGGTCTACCTAATTACAAGTGTGTGCTCCTAAATGATGAGAGAGTAATAGGTAAGGTCATACCTGGTAAGACAGCTCGAGATGTATGTGAAGACCAACCCAACGTTACCTAAGACTGTGTAAGTGATACCATCCTTAAAGACCTAGAGAATGTCAGGGTGACAAATTAGAGGTCAATCCCTTGAAGACACTGGTCAAGATGGATATCATATTTAAGTCAACTTTTCCTTCTTTGATCCTGTAGGTAATGGAACCCATCATACAGAGGTCAATGACCATAGAATATGACTTGTTATACAAAATAAACAGACAATTTGTATCGTTATACATTTCTGTCTAAATCCCTGACTAGCCATAAGTCCACATTTTAAGGGTGCAACTAGACATCATTTAAGTAATTGCGACCATAATTAATAATTAAATTAATATTTAGTAACCGTTTCAGTATGTGAAAGTATTACTAATTAAGGCCTCATGTACATGTCTGTAAATGTGTGCCATTAACGAGCTCTACAAACAGTGGTTAACTCACAGCATGCATTGATTTTTACAGTACATGGTCATGACACCATTCACTGCGATGCCAATGCACAGAGTGGTCGGTAACTTTTATTGGACATAAGTATTTAGTCAACCACATACATTGAAAATTGTATTCTTCATGTGCATGAGGCCTTAGCTGTACAGAATTATTCTGGCTTACCTATTTCACATCCAAAAAAACACATCGGTTTTCTATCTCTATTATGCCAGTATTGTATCTTCATCCAGTCTTTAAGTTTTTTTAAAACACAGAATTCGAAATCCATAAAAAACAGATAATCGGTAAAAATTTGATGCAGAAAACCATCTGGGGTAAAAAATATAGGGATATTCCCATGAAGACAAGTTTCTTAAATATACTCAGGATAACAAAATAACACATTCTCTAATTTACTGTCAGTAACAAAAATACAGCATTTCACAGATATAACAGGAAGAAATTTTGGGCAACTCAGTAATCAACAAGTGCACAATAGAGACTGGACTTGGGTTTATCCTGGGTATAAACAGACTATATAATATTGGGTAAGGGAAATATGTCTAAAGCACCAATATCCAGATATCTTGCTACTACAAAGATCACAATACGTTTTGTTTAATAAAGAAACGTATTGCGATCTTTATAGTAGCAAGATATCTGGATATTGGTTCTTTAGACATATTTCCCTTATTCAATTTCACAGATAGGTTGAAATTATATCTCTATCAATCCTGGTGCATACAATTTCGGTTGCCCCTGGACCCGACCGTAAGCGTTCGGACCCTTAGTAAATGTGCCCCATTATGTGAGTAAGTGGCCCACATGCGTGAATGCTGCATTTTTTTTCTCATTGATAAACCGGATATCTGAATAAGCCCATAGAAAATAATGGGTCATTATGCCATCAATGAAAATCACTGAAGGCATATGGACACAACGCTCATGTGAATAAGCCCTAAAGGGGATCTTCCATAAAAAGGTCTCTACTGGGACAAACATTACACACAAAGAATAGACAAATAACTTAGGATTTTCAGCATTTTGCAGCTTTGCTGTGTTGACTATGACAAGAACAATCAAAGACAAGAGATTCAATATCCTTTGTATTGTAGAAAAACACCGACGCACACTCTTTGCTTTCTTAAACTGGTGTCACTTCAGGGAATTTTCTCTGTAGTCTCCATCTACCTCAAGCAAACTGTGCCATCATGGGGTCCTAATATGCTAATTAGGCTCTCAAGTGTCAGGTGGCGAATCATAGGCTAGAAAAGACTAGGACCGCCCAAAAGAGAATAAGGAAAATAATTAGTTTGAGAACAATGGAAGCTACAAAAATACCAGTTCTATCAAAGGGAAGCTGCAAAGGATGCAACTTGCTGATGGAGGCGTTTTAAAACTACTCTTTAAAAACTGATGGCCACATAATGTAATAACATGCAATAGTTAGCTAGGGTAAACGTAAACCACAGCTTACAATTATAATACGTGCCGGGTTCATCTTTTTTGGAGTGTAATGTTTGCATCTTAAGCTCCTGCCTTTTCCTTCTGAACCAAACCCCATTCCTTGCTACTCTACATCTCATTCCCTACTAATCCACACCACATACCTTACTATGCCACATCCACTCCCCTAATAAACCATACCGTATTCTTTACTATGCCACACCCTATTCCCTACTATGCCACACCTCATTCCCTAAATGCCACAACCCATTCCCTACTTAACCATACCACATGCTTTACTATCCCACACCCGATTCCCTACTAAACTACAGCTCAATCCCTACTAAGCCACACTCCATTCCTTATTAATTCACTCCTAATTCCCTACTAAGCCACACCCTGCACCTTACTAAGCCACAACTCATTCCCTACTCAGTTCCACCTCATTCCCTACTCAGTTCCACCTCATTCCCTACTCAGTTCCACCTCATTCCCTACCAAGTCACACCTAATTCCCTACTTAACCTTGCCAAAAATGAGGCAAAAACTGTATCTAAAACAACTACTAAATGTGGTGTAAAGCACAGGTGCAGGTTTCCTGGCACAAATAGCAGAATTTTGGTGCCTTGTTGTTGACAGATTTGCCCCTAAGCAGAACAGTAGGGAGACTACATCTTGGCTGGACAAGCGTGTTCCCATGATCCGACTTTCTATGGGAGAGTTAGAAATACAAATAAATAAAGTTTGCTCATTATCATTTATTTACTCTATTGAATTGCCTTCAATTACCAATGAACCCACAAGTCATACATGAAATTAGTGATGTGCCTATACAACAAGTTCTTTTTAGTTTGTCTCCAAATAACATGATTCACAAGAAGCGCAGAATAACGTTCCTTAAAAATAGATTACAAGGAGACACAGACATCCTCCACAGCTGAGGGCCCGAGCGGCTCCTGTCAATGGGCGACTTGTTTAGGCTGCCAGCAATTCTCTTACTGTGGAAGAAAGTAATCAGAGGAGTCACCTAGGAGAACCTCATACTCAGCAGTCTCCTAGGAATATGATGTGATGGGCTATACTGCCAGGCTGGAAGCAAAATATGCTATTATGTCCTACAGGATATAGGGAAAAGCTGTCGAAATCTTGTGTATAAAGAAGCTACTGTTAGCAGACAGCAAGGAACTTGTCTTATATGTCTGCTGCATGATATATTCCTATAAAATCCTGACAGATTTAGATAGAGAGAACCACATCCTTTACGTCCTGCCACTTCATCAGTCCACACACACTCACTCGCTTGCGTTGGATACATAGGTCTTGGCTCTCAGATTTTTTAATTCCTCTAACGTTCTTCACTTATTACCTAACCCTTTCACACTCAGTGTCTTACATAATCATCCATGAATGTAAGGTCTACTGAGTAATTTTTGGATTTTGCTAGCATGATGTAATATGAAATAGGATTCTTAAAGGGGTTGGTAGTGGGGATCCAACGTTTAGGACCCCAATAACAATCTAATTACAACCTTATCTGTCACCAGACTGCACACTGGTAGAACAGCTCCATTTTCTGTGTAGTGGCCTGGCTGTGGTACTGCAGATTAGAACTTTGATAACCCAACACCTCTGGCACTGGAATCAGATAATCGATGGGGATCCTTAGTGTAGATCCGATATTGATGACCTATTCAATGGTCCTCCTTTATCTCCTTTACCTTAGATATCATATGTACATGGATGCCCCAGCAGTAGAAATAATGGAAAGGACCTTAAAGGCCTAAATGTACACCAAAGGCTTGGTCCACATAAGTACCAAAGTATCAATGAACTCTCACTAGAGCTGGTGTACACCTCCATACAACCTATTTTGAAGTCTAGTATAATTCACTTGGTGGGGGACATTCATCAGGGCTTTTATGCCAGAAAAGTGGCATAGAAGCCCTGAAATAATCACAATTGCTATACCCTTTAAAGGAAATCTACCACTCGGGTAGACACGATTTTAGCTAAATACACGTACTGGTCGCCCATTCTTCCTGCACTCCGGAACTTATCTTGATTATGCCTGAAATACCTGTATAACACTAAAATATAGTCTTTTTAAAATATGCTTATTAGCAGGGGTGCTCCAGTGGATGCCACACAGGCCATTTGGTGCTCTTTCAGCTCCAAATTATGTACGCCTACTGCATGCTATCATTTCCACAAACCCTTATCCCCTTACCCAACAGCCGGTAACAGCACCTAGCTCTTGGGCAGGGGGATGGGAGTAGATAGATATGATAGGAAATGATAATTAGGTTATAAAACAGCGTTGGGCCACCTGTGTGATGCCCACAGGAGCACCTGGTGCTAATTAGCATATTTTAAAAAGACGCTAGTCAAAAAATGTTCCGGAGTCCAGGAAGAAGAGCTGACGAATAAGTGCATTTAGTTTAAACTACGTCAACCTAAGTGGTAGATTTCCTTTAAGCCATCTCCACACCAAGGGGCATGGAGGAGCATGAAGGGGGGCACATTCGGTGAGGACGGGTGGTTTATTTTCAGGAATTTACATTACACTAACTTAATAATGACTTGGTATAATAAAACCTGCATGAATGTCAGCTAGGGCTCCAGTCCTATGGTGCGCCTTGTGAGGGTGTGGGAAATGCTTCATGCAGGAGTAATTATTTTAGTTAAAATCATCAGTAATTGCAGTAATGAATGATTTTCATTGTATGTTTGCAGCCTCTTACATGTATCTAAGAGTCATATAAATCTAATTTTATATTTATGAACAGAACAATAAACCGTACAGTATTTCATTATAATAATGTACAGAGGGAAACCAGATATAGGAGTGGACTGTGGTGGTGTGACCAGGGTGGGGCGGCCATTGTTCTTGTGATGGTCATACCTGTTTAAAGTAAATCTATATGAAACAATCTTTTACCACTTCTTACGAAGCTAAAAAACAACAAAAAGAAAAAGTTGTAAGAAGAGGTGAAGTTTCATTCAGACTGGCTTAAAGAAGATTTATTAAAAAGAAGTAAGATTGAAGCAAGTTGGATGGAGTGTTAAGAAGTTAGTTCAGGATAAGTGTCTGTTCCTGGTCTGGTCATGGATGTGTGTTATGGCTAAGGCCACTAATGCTGGTCAATGTAATCACATATTCTAAGTTCAATAAAGATTTTATTGGAATAAAATATTAATATTGGGTATGAGTACTATAATCACCATAAGACACATGCAATGAATATATATTGCAGAAAAAAGAGCAACAATACAGGCGATCCCCGGGTTAAGTACAAGATAGGGTCCATCGGTTTGTTCTTAAGTTGAATTTGTTTGCAAGTGGAAACTGTATATTTTATAATTGTAACTCTAGACAAAAAATTTTTTTTGCCCCGGTGACAATTGGATTTTCAAAATTTTAGCTGCAATGGGACCAGGGATTATCAATAAAGCTTCATTACAGAAAACATCCAGAGAGCTTCACCATAGGTCACAGTGAGCAGTGGGATACGTCTTTAACTAGGGATCATCTGTAAGTTGGGTGTCCTTAAGTAGGGGGCCGCCTGTAATCCAAAATGTTTATGAGGAAAACATCACAAAGCGGTACCCACAATATATAGCAGGATATGCTCCTTTGAAGTATGTACAAGGCCCTAAAGGACAACCAAGACATACCTAATCTAAATAAGAACCAATACAAAGACATCATACATCCAACACACACAGCCATACAGGCGGTCCCCTACTTAAGAACACTCGACTTACATAACACCCCTAGTTACAAACGGACCTCTGGATATCGGTAATTTATTGTGCTTTAGTCCTAGGCTACAATGATCAGCTGTAACAGTTATCACAGGTGTCTGTAATGAAGATTTATTGTTAATATTGATTACTATGACAACCCAACATTTTTAAAATACAATTGTCACAGAGACCAAAAAAGTTCTGTCTGGGATTACAATGATAAAATATACAGTTCCGACTTACATACAAATTCAACTTAAGAACAAACCTACAGACCCTATCTTGTATGTAACCCGGGGACTGCCTGTACTGAGACACAATACAACATTTACACACTAGAGGAGACAGAAAGGAGGTGGTGGGAGGGGGGAAAGGAAAAATCTCATCAATTAGTAATCTCATATTCCTAATGTAAACTATCATTCAAAGAAGACATAATCCTTGTACTCTGACAAGGGTTCATCATTTCTATTTTCACAATGACTCAAAATCAGGACCTACTGTATAGAAACAACATTAATATTGAGCCACGGGTTAAACTGCTTTTATGAGAGACTAAAAAACTCAGGAATTACTCTATGGGAGACAACAACATTAACATTGAGCCACATGATAAACTGCTGTCTATGAGAGCTAAAAAAAAAAACTTTAGACCATTAAAGAGGTTCTCCAAGATAATTAAAAAAATATACGTAGCTTGGGGGGAGATGCTGGTGCCACCAACCACCAGTGCTGTGCCTTCGTTTGTTTACAGAGGTAGGCACGCTCTGCTCCAACAACCTCAGCTTGCCTGCCATGGCCACCCTCCTCAGCCGCCATGCCTAATACAAATTGGGAAAAACTTATATATAATTATACTAAGGCTACATTTACAGAAATGTACGGCATATGTCCGGCGCCATGGGGAGGAGGCGGGGTGACCCCTCCCCTCTCCACAAAAATGTCCTATCTTTTTCCTGTGTACAGAGCGGTATAGTGCCCTATGTGTGTGGCACCGTATCGCTCAGTGCAGCCATTGCCATCTATGGGGGATGCATGAATGGAAATCAACTTGCAGAAAATCGTCTCTGCGCCCAAAATTCTGATGCACAGTTTAGACCAACTAAAAGTAGGTCTAAAGCAGGAACAAACAAACAAACAGAATTGCTGAACCACAATTCATCAACTCTAGTTATTTCCAGCTAGAGACTGGCAGAAATTGAGACACGTTGTTAAATCATGTTCTATCTTTTTCCTGTGTACGGAGAGGTATGGTGCCGTACGTGTGTGCCACCGTATCTCAGTGCTGCCATTGCCATCTAGAGGGGACATATGAACGGTCACTTTGCAGCCGTACTTACATCCCCATATGGTCGTGTGAATGTAGTCTACGGGTCTGATTGTATGATGTTCTTCGATGCTAATGTGTTAATACTATTTATTACAGGCAGTCCCCTACTTAAGAACACCCAACTTACAGACAACCCCTAGTTACAAATGGACTTCTGAATGTTGGTAATTTACTGTACTTTAGTCCTAGGCTACAATAAACAGCTGTAACAGTTATCACAGGTGTCTGTAATGAAGCTTTAGTGTTAATCCTGGTTCTTATGACAATCCAACATTTTTAAAATACAGTTGTCGCAAAGACCAAAAAAATTTGGCCGGGGTTAGAATTATAAAATATACAGTTCGACTTACATACAAATTTGAGTTAAGAACAAATCTACAGAACGTATATCTTCTACGTTACCCGGGGACTGCCTGTATTGAAGAGACTGGCAGAACCTGAGACACACTGTTCAATCCCCCCCTTCCCCCATTGAGGGGATGTAACGATGTGGCGCAGGTTTTTTTTTGCTGCACCGCATTTCCACCTGATCACATCCCTTTTTTAAAGACCACGCCCCATGTCATAGACCACACCCCATAAGTCGGACAAGTCAAAAAGTGTTGAAAACAGGTCTAAAAGCCTTGATAAATGTGGCGATAAATGGAAATTTTGGCTTAATACATCTTCCTATTGTATTGTGTACACATCTACATAATTCAGGATTGCAGAAAGGATTTGAATGTTTTGTTCAACTATTCCAAAACGTTGCGATGCCAGTGTCTGCTATTCCATTTAACTGTCTTATGGTGTTTCATGTAATATATTTTATTTTTCTTGGATGTCTTTTTTACTCTCCATAAAAAGTGAACTTGTTACTCCTGGTACATTATGTAACCTGCACATCCATGCCAGGCATCGTACAGAGCATTGTGCTTCTCAGTACAATATGTTTTTTTATTACTTTACTACTTCATCATCTTCTATGTAACACAAATGTAAAGTGAATTGACATCTGCAAAACGCTTCACTATAGCGGCTGTTACATTACGCTGAAAATCTAATGGAATTACCAGGCAACGGCTTATGTTATACGATCGCTAAAATAACACAGAAGCTGAAAATAATATTTTCTACAGTTCTTTTTTGTTCTTCACATATGATATAGATTGGTGACTACCTTAAGGTTAATCAAAGAGTAGTTGTCTGGAAGAGTTGTAAAAAAATGTAATGCCATAGTTTTTGTAGATCATCCCCAAACCAGAAAGTTATGAGGATCTAAAAGCTGAGACCCCAAATGGTTCCCACAAAGCTTCATTATCAAAGCTTCATTGTGGCAGGCTCATAAAGGAATATTATGGTAGAACAGGGCCGGTTCTAGGCAAAGTGGGGCCCTGGGCAAAACTAAAAGTGGGGCCCCAAAATAAAACTATTTTATGACCAGTCACAGTCAGCAAGAGGCTCCTTTAGTATGGTAAAACAAACTCTAATATGGGAGAATTTTATAGGAGATAGATAAATGGTGAGATTTATGGGCAGCATGGTGTCTCCGTGATTAGCACTACAGCCTTGCAGCGCTGGTCAACATCTGCAAAGATTTTGTATGCGTGTGTCTGCGTGGGTTTCCTCCGGTTTCCTCCCACACTCCAAAAACTTACTGGTAGGTTGATTAGACTGTGAGGCCCATTGGGGGGAGGGACCGATATTTTCTGAAAGCAGACACTTGCCCCATTTTCAAAATTGCATCAAAAATTTTATAGACATAGGCGCCTTCATGCAATTTTGATTCAAATTGAAACATTTTATTAAAAATACTTAAAATTTGACTTTGATGGCAAAAAATTTGATCCAAACAGAAAATGTTTACCTTCACATCTCCTAAATGTAATACATGGACATTTGTAGAGTCACAAATGTGCCCTATTGATATGTTCACATAAATAAATCCACATAATATCACTATAACTGTAATAACTAGATATCTGCTTTTCAGCTAGACATTTTTAGACAGTCACAACCTGCAAAATATATCAATAAAACAGAATAAAAAGTAAAGGCGCCATAAACCTATATCATTTTGATAGCAGAGAACAAGGCCATGCATTTGGCAATTAACATTCAAAATTTCCTCTAAAATATGTACAAACCCAGATACTTATATAAAGAAAATATACTTTCCTAAAACAGTATCACAAAATAAAAGGGAATAAGAGAGGGCCACATTTATCACTTTTGTGCGCCTAAGTGTAGTAGTTGCACCTAAATTCTGGCACACTGTTTCCCAGAATTATCACAAGCTACAACCATCTGTTATAAGTTAATTTCCTGTCTCTTATTAATCACTTTACTTTAACACAGTTTAGGCGCAATTTTGGCGCAGTTTAGGCGCAATGTTAGATTCGGGCACTTACATGTGATCCTGCTACAAGCTCCTCTCTGCTTCTCCCACATCCCAGAATGAAGATAACACTCACAGCAGCACCCAGGTGTGTGACACCCAGCACCCAGTGACCTCCTCAGCAGGGGCTTCTCCAGGAGGGGATCCCCCAGTGCTGATCTCCTGCTGCACCCCTGTAATTCTGCTCAGTATTCCCCTCTGAAACACTGGTGATACTGTAACGTTCTCTTCTCTCTTGCTTTGAGCTCAGGATTCTGCAGAATGTTTTGTAAATAGGTGATGAACTGTAAATAGTCTGCAGCTCCTGTCTGCAGAGTATCTCATGTCTGTATTATATGTTCTAGTGTCTGCAGTGTATCTCATGTCTGTATTATATGTTCTAGTGTCTGCAGTGTCTGGCTGATCTTTGCTGCTAGAAATGAGCTGCTCTGCAAAGGGGCTCAGTGCTTTCTTCTCAGTTAACGCCACCTTCGGGCTGGAGTGTTTTTGCGCCTAAATTAAAAGTCGCAAATGATGAATATCATTAGGCACAGCAAAACATCTGGATTGCTAGGATAAATGAGGGAAAGCTGGGTATTTTTGCTGCGCAGCTAGTTTGGCGTTTAGTCGCAAAAATGGCACAAAAACGGTGCACCTGAATGAAAATGCGCAAAAACAACAGAAAAAAACGATTGATACATGTGGCCCAAAGTGTGTTCTTAGATAGTTCTGCATAGAGAAGGGTTAAAAACATGAATATTAGTTGATATTATCCCTTCTCAAAATGTAGTAACATATAAAGTGAATATTTCCATTATCTGTGAGGTGCAGCAGCTCCTGTGTGCAGCAAATGCTCCCTGCAGCCTGATGGCTAAGAATCTGGATTGGGGGGGGAGATTAATTTCAGGGGCTGTATCTCTGGCTCTGTGACACATAGAACCTTACTTCCTTTTTCCTATGAAAGAAGAGAGTCTCCTCTTTTATATGAATCTAAATTTGTGTTTCTAAAATGTAGGAAAACGGAGCTATTAACTGTTAAACTGCCGTTGGGAGTGATTTTTATATATAAAAATGGCACCTGATATTCTTACTTTAAACCTGAATATCTCTGGATCCATAGCACCTAGAAACAAAATTCAAGATTCATTTGAAAGAAGAGAATCTCCCCTTTCTCCCAGGGGCCCTAGACAATTGCCACCTTTGCCTACCCATAGCGCCGGCCCTGTGGTAGAAGATACATTTTGGAATGCTGTCAAAGACACAGTTAAAGTCAAAAGTTTGGGACCCTAAATTCCAGCTACATAAAAGCAGTTTAGGGGCTCAAACTGACTGACAAGTTCCCTAAAAAATCCTAAAAACAAACCCGCTGCAGTCTGCATGTTATATTGCAAAAATAGTGAGGGTCCAGGAGACCCCCATTGGTACCCACCAATGCACAATGCACCCACCATGTCCTATTTTTGCTCATTATTGAACACTCTTCACTCCATCTTGACAGATAGAAACCAGAAATGTAGATATTTTAGCTGATTTATTAAACAAGAAAAACTGAAATATCACATGGTCATAAAAATTCAGAACCTTTGCTGTGACACTCATATTTAACTTACATGCTGTCCATTTTCTTCTGATCCAACTTGAGATGGTTCTACTCCTTCATTGGAGTCCAGGTGCGTTTAATTAAACTGATTGGACTTGATTAGGAAAGACACACACCAGTCTATATAAGACCTCACACCTCACAGTGCATGTCAAAGGACATGAGAATCATGAGGTCTAAGGAACTGCCTAAGCAGCTCAGAGACAAAAGACTGGAGTCCTTGGGCACACAAGATTAAATTATTCTGGGGACCATTGTCCATCAACCTGTAGCACACCGACCTTAAAGGACCATTGGCCTGGCACAATTTCAGTTACTAACTATGCACCCAGCTTCATCACTGGCTCTCGGGCAGTGAGTGGGAGTGGGTGGCTATCAATTTTTTGCCCTGAATAAAGGTGTTTTAGCACTATTCAAGATTTTTTTTTGGACTCTGGGACAGCTAGCCCACAAGTAAGTGTATTTGGTTTAAATCGTGTGTACACCAGTGGTGGATTTCTGTGCTCTGGTTGGCCACAAATGCTAGACTAGCTTTGGTAGTGGTGTTTAGGCACCTGCATAGAGACATATATCAGGCATTCTACGCATAGGGGGGAATTTATCATCACAATTTGTTTTTGACTTTGTCTACGTTCAATTCCATTTTAGTTTTATCTGAATTAATCAAGTGAGTCTATGCATGTTTTTGTTTAGTTTTTTGTCTCATAAAATTGGTTTGTCGCAAAATGTTCTTTTTTTTGACACACATGTCCCTCTAAGAAGCAATTGGTCTTGATAAATGTGATAGTGGTTTTTGACTTATTTCCGTCGCGTGCATGCTGGCGCCGATGTGCCACAATCCGATCGCGTGTGCCAAAATCCCGGGGCAAAATCGGCGCAAATCGGAAATATTTGGGTAACCCGTCGGAAAAAACGTGATTCGGGCCCTTAGTAAATGACCCCCTATGAGTCTATAGACTATGATAAATCCCTCCCATTGAATATTCTAGTGAAGGTTTCCAAGGTTTGTAGGTTTTTGATGATGTCTAGAATATACAGCTTGTCTAGTAGGCACTTTAGGTCATTTTGCAGGAAAAATGCCTATGATGACATTTTTTTGCATGGGTGTGAACTTATTTACTAACATTTTAATTTTACTTTATATATGTGGGATCTGTATTTTAGTAAAGGCATTGACACATTCTGCATTTATCACACACTCTAAGTTTGCAACTTTACTATGTTATTCTTACTCTCTAACAAGTGTAAGGATTAACATCTCACCTCATTCACATAAAGGAGACTTAGCCAATACTTATCCATCGTGATTCATGTCTCCATTTCTAAGGTTTCATCTTGGGACCATTATAAAAAGTCATTCTCTGAGTGAAAGGCTGTGGCCTCTGCTGCCTTTTAAGGGCTTTTAGAAGATGCTCAAAAATATTCTAATAATTTAACTACATTAAAAAAAATTCTGATTTGTAAGTATTTAGTTTACAATCTTTGAGTAAAATGGATCATGTTATTTTGTTTTCTTTAAAGAGGTTTTCTGGGATCTTTAAAAAGTTATGTATGGTTGGTGGGTACTATAAAATTAATAAACCTCTTATACTTACCTTTTTTTCAAACATTTGAAAACATTTTTCAAATATTTTAAAATCCCAGAAAACCCTTTAACCCCTTAACGACCAAAAACACATTTGCGCCAAGTTATATAGTTTTATTATGTTTTAATTAAAAACTTTTATTACTAAATGAAAATGTTCTTTGTTTTGCCTTTTGTTTTGCCTTTTGTTTTTTCATGCTTCAGCATACAGACTTTTATAAGGTATCACATGATGACATTTTTGGGAACTGTACAAACTTTTAATCACTTTTTATAGCATTAGCACAGCACAAAATGTTGGAAAAGTGGCGTTTTGTACACTCAGTCACAATTGTTTGCTATGGGGTTTACTACTAGGCATAACTGTTTTTATAGGCCACCTGTCACATGCCTAGGATCTGGAGATCTGGCCACCTACCTTAACTATTAAATCGTCTGTGTTCGCCAGGAAATAATTTCCCAATCCCCTAACTCCATTTATCCCCTTCCCTCCGGTACCTCACCCTGCTCACTCTCTTCTTTTGAGCCAGTCACAAAGGATGGAGTATCCAGGCTCCTTTGCTCTGCTCTCCCCACTACCTGCATCAGTGACCCCTTCCCCTCTCCCGTCCCCGTCTCTCTCCTCAGCAGTCACTTCTCACTTCACTGACATCTTCAACCTTTTTCTTTCTTCTGGTGTATATCCCTCTTCTTTCAACCATGCTGTTGTTAACCCAATACTAAAGAAACCTTCCCTGGACCTGTCCAATGCTGTTAACTACCGACCAGTCTCTAATTTCCCTTCTAGCTCAAAAAGCCTAGTCTATTCTCAACGAATAGCCTATCTCTCTGCTAACTCCCTCTACAGCCCCTACAATCTGGTTTCCGTAATATGCGGAAAAAACTCCTCTTTCTAAAGTCTCCAATGACTCTCACTGCTAATTCCAAAGGTGACTATTCTCTCCTCATTCCCCACTGAGGATGTTTCACTCTATTGGGCTAAAGGACACTATACTCTCTTCCTATCTCTCTGACCGCACTTTCAGTGTCTCCTTTTCTAGTTCTCTCTCTGCTCCTATTCCTTTCACTGTCGGGGTTCCTCGGGGCTCAGTCCAAGGTCTTCTCCACGTTCCCCTTTATACTGTACCCATTGGACAAACCATCAGCAGATTTGGTTTCCAGTATCATCTCTATGTTGATGACACCCGACTAAATACTTCTGCACGTAACATCACCCATGCCTTAATCCAGAACAGCAGTGGTTGTCTCTCTGCCGTGTCTGGCATCATGTCCTCTCTCTTTTTTAAACGTAATCTTCTAAGACTATACTTCTTGTCTTTCTACCATCTATTAACCTAGTCTATCCTGATCTCTCCATCTCGGTCTGTGGGATTATGATAATCCTGAGACAGAAGGTCTACTGTCTTGGAGTTGTGCTGGCCTCTCCTTTGCACCGAATATTCAATCTATTGCTTGCACTTGCCACGTGCATCTCAGAAACATCTCTAGAATCTATCCATTTCTTACAATTGAAACCTCTAAAATGCTAACTGTCACTCTGATTCACTCTTGTCTAGACTACTGTAACTCCCTACTAATCAATCTTCCACTCATTAAACTGTCTCCTCTCCAATGTATTCATGGATGCCTCCTGTCTGCCCCAGTCACCGCACTGGTTGCCCGTCTTCTTCCAAACACAGTTTTAAATAATCACCCTCATCCCTAAAGCTCTGCACAATGCTGCACCTCCCTATCTCTCTTCTCTCATCTCAGTCTATTACCAAACCCGTGATCTTCGATCTGACAGTGACCTTAGATTTATCTCCTTTCCCGGGTGCTCCTGCGACCCATATTGCAGGTCGCAGGCTCACCCATGCCCCGCCAGTGCACGCCGGCTCACGAAGACTTAAAGGGCCAGCGCACCACTGGTTTGTTAAAGAGATTGTTAAAAGCCGGCCTCTCCCAGTATTCCTTGCCGGATCTTTGTGTTTATGTCGTTGAGAAAGCTTGTGTTCCTGCCTTGTGCCTATGTTTGGATTTACCATTGTGACCCCGGTTCTATATTAGACTTTAATCCTGTTTTGCCTGCCCTGACCTGTTGCTTCATCTCTGACATCGATCCCGAGCTGCCCGTCCTGACCTCCTGTCTGTCCCCGACTACAATCCTGCTTTACGTCTGTATACCTCATCTTGGCTGCCACCGTGGACAAATTTGCACCTGTGGAACGACCTGGTGGTACCAAGCCGCATAAAGTCCAACCCGCTTTGCGGCGGGCTCTGGTGCAAACGGGGTGCTTAGATTCCGGTCTCAGCCGTCGGCTTTCGTCATTGTCCATGGTGGTCCAGTGGGTCCACTGCCCCTGGAGCCTGACAGTCTGCAGGAATCTGACGATGTTGCTGAGTGGCGATCAACTGCTGCAGGTAAAAAATGTTTACCTTGTAGCTTTTTACCAAATCCGCTTAAAATTTTTGCACCTGACTGTGTGTATTTACCTTTCTTTTATCCTGGAGCCCACATTCATTTCATTTCATTCTCTGCCTCTTATGCATCTCAAGATCGTATGTAGCTGCTTACAGCCATTCATTGCTACTGTGCAGCATCCTAATAACTAGCATTTAATAACATTAATGTTGTAAAACAAATCAAATAAAATACACATCACTTCTCAAACATTTCACTATTGTCATTGCTGCTAAAGGTTTGTGCCTTCCTAATGTTACCTACTAAATTCTGCATAAGTGATGTCACTGTCAATTAGAATAGTTGTGATTGAGGTGTGGCACCGCACGTGTGTCACTGGGTGTGCCCTCAGCACACACAGCATTATGTGGTTTTTTGTTGATGGGGTTGGTTAAGTAAATTACGGTACTCATAGCTTCTTCTGCTTCTTCTGCTCACACAGTTCACACAAACCACAGACTGGTCATCTCCATCTGAGCCATAATATCATTTAGATGGATAACATTGGATACAAACATAACAATATCTATCATTATAAACGGCATCATACATCAGGTAAAAAGAAAGTAGATATATCCTTTAATACGTGTGCCTTAAAGGAAATCTACCACCAGGATGAAGGATTGTAAAGCAAGCACATTTACCTGCAGGTTTATGCCCCTTTTCTTTTAGCTTCTAATTCCCTTGTTTTTACAAAAATAAGCTTTCAAAATTATATAAATTTGCATAGCTGTTAAATGAGCCTGGAGCCCCAAAGGTTCATTTGCATAATTGTAAAAACAAGGGTGTCAGGGTTCTGAGTCTGTGGACCCTCTGGACCACTGCAGGAGATGGAGATGTTACTAGCCGAAACCTGAGACCAGCGTCTAAGTGGCGCCTGGTCTTCATCAGAGCCCGCTGCAAAGCGGGATTATCTTGCTGCGGCAGGGTACCACCAGGTCATTCCACAGGTGCCACTAGCCCACGGTGGCATCCAAGGTAGCAATGCAGGAGACAGTCCTTACACTGGGTGACAGCGGGAGAACAGCACAGGAAGGAACACTAGGACCCACGTCAGGAACACAGGAGCTGGCATACGGATCAGGAATGCAGGAACGGACTGGCACACGGGACATTGCATACAGTGATGGAAGGAAGGAAAGGCACCTTCTCTACCCCTCCTCACTGCAGCCACTCTGCCGAGAAAGAATCTCATTCCAAGTGTTATGTAGGGGTCCTAGTAATGGTTCAAAGTCCTAACTAATAATATATTGTAAGAAGGATCCCAATTGGGACATTTGGGCAATGGATATAAGAAAGACGCCGCTCTGGATTTTCTTTCCTTTGAAAAGTCTTGGGCATTCCGAACGTGGCTTGCCAGTCTGGACAGGTTGGGTGAGTCAACTTCAACATTCACTTTAGTTTGACTATAAGAAAAAAACTAAGAGGGCACATGCAAGGGCTACCTATTTACTGAGTGGGCACATGTAGTAGTGTAGGGTCCTGTCAAAAGAGTCCGGCTTGTCATTCCTTAAAAATGTTTTGGCCAAAAAAAAATTGTGTACACAATGTTATTTATCAATGTGGGAATGGACGCTGGTTGGGGGGGGGGCACAAAAATCTTCCAGTCAGGGGCCCCAAAATTCCCTGACAGTTATGCTACACCTTTATGCATGTAGTTACATTAATTAGAGATGAAGAATCTATTCGGGGATTCATAGATTTTCCGGTACCAAATCTAATCCAAATTTTTTCGCATTCACTTTGCACTGACCAATATTGCTCCAGTTGTCCTTAAAATTGGTATATAACCACCTCTAGTCCAGTAAAACACAGTTTTTCTATAAAAAAAGGTTCTTTCTCTTTTCGTAAAATTTCTACAGAATTTTTTTTAATTAGGGTTAGTATTAGGGATAAAATTACATAAGGATAGGGTAGAAGATACGGATAGGGATAAAATTACAAAAGGAAAATGGGTTTTAGGGGACTAGAAGAGTTCATTTTCCAATTTCCTGAATACAGGCAGTCCCCGAGTTACGTACAAGATAGGTTCTGTAGTTTTAATCTTAAGTTGAATTTGTATGTGAGTCGGAACTGTATACAGGCGGTCCCCTACTTAAGAACACCCGACTTACATACGACCCCCAGTTACAAACAGGCCTCTGAATGTAATTTACTGTACTTAAACCTCAGACTACAATAAACAGCTATAACAGTTATTAAATGTGTCTGCAGTTAAGATTTATTGTTAATCCTGGTTCTTATGACAAGCCAACATTTAAAAAATCCAATTGAGGCCAAAAAATTTTTGGTTGTGATGACAATTATAAAATATACAGTTCAACTTAAGAACAAACCTATAGAACCTATCTTGTACGTAACCCAGGGACTGCCAGTATTTTATAATTGTAACCCTCTGTCATAAGAACCAGGGTTAACAATAAAGCTTGATTGCAGACACCTTTGATAACTGTTACAGCTGATTATTATCTAGGGCTAATGCACAGTAAATTACCAATATCCAGAGGTTTGTTTGTAACTAGGGGTCGTATGTAAGTCAGGTGTTCTTAAGTAGGGGACTACCTGTAATTGGAGCAACATCGGTTAGACCAATTAGATTCATCCCCAAACTGGATCTTTTGAAAGATTCATCAAAACTTAAATGACATCTACTACCAGGATGAAGGATTGTAAACCAAGCACACTGACGTACTGGTGTTTACCCCTGCTGGAAGGATCCGTTCTTCTTTCTTCTTCTAATTCCCTGGTTTTTAAGAAAAAAGGGGTCGGGGGCAGGAGATTATAAGCTAAACAAAGGGCATATCCTGCCAGAGGGGGCATACACCAGTATGTCACTGTGTTTGGTTTACAATCCTTCATCCTAGTAGTAGATGTCCTTTAAACTAATGGAATATATAATAATTTACTCATCTTAGTAACCAAAATAAAAATGTATTTTTTAATATTATGTTGGGTAATGCATATAGTACCCACCTTACCAAACTTTTATGAGTACATTTTTTGTTTAAAGACACAGGTTTTCCATTGTTGAGGTCCTTAAAAGTACCGCTGCTGTGCTAAAGATTTTTGGATTACTTACATGTGAGGGTTTATTTCCAAAATTAGAGCTACTCATCTAAGTAGTTCTTCATGTAATTCCATCAAGAAGGAGCTCCTCCCTTGTACCGGTGACATGACTGTTTTGTAGTGCACTCAGGGCTAGGAGTGTGAATTCTTTCGTCAATGCTCACTCGTATTATTATTTTTCCCAACCTCTGTGAGTGTGGAATGTGATCTGCTAATTTGGTCATTTTAGGGTGGAGTAGATCTTGTTTACGAATACGCCCAACTTATTTATTATACTTCTATTAATGAGTAATTATGACTTCCCTAACTGCTCGACATTTTACTCGAGTGTATTTGCTTAAGTAATTGGCTCTCTTTAACATGGACACGCACACGTTACAACAAGATGACCACAAGTATAGTTATGTGCCATGATGGAGAGTTCACACCTTCATCTCTTGAGGTTGTTCCAACAATGAGACTGTAATTACATCTAGTAGATTCATTGGGGCTATGGGTCCGAATGCCACACTTTCGTCCCGAATATTTCCCATTTGCACCGAATTGCCCCGGGATTTTGGCGCACGCGAACGTATTGTGTCGCATCGGCGCTGGCTTTCACGTGACAGAAATGGGGGGGCGTGGCCGTTGGACAACCTGACGGATTCAGAAAAGCAGCGGAATTTTAAAAAGAATTTGTGTCGCAAGATCAGCACTTACATGGACCGGGAAGAAGGTGAACTCCGGCGGACCTCGGCGTAGTAGTGACACCTGCTGGATATCGGGCGCACGGACCTTAGTGAATCCCGGCAGACCCGAATCAGTGTCGGACAACACGCCGCGGGATCGCGACTGGACCAGGTAAGTAAAAGTGCCCCATTGTGTCATGCAGTAATCTACAGGAACAACTCTCTTCTACAGAACCCTCCCATAATTGGACCTTGACTTATATCATACTGGACAAGTGGACTAGTCAACCATCTACAAATTAGCTCCAGGAGCTCCACCAAGAGCTTTAGATAAAATCATCCCACAATATCACGTTACTGATTCAAATAGTAATATCTATGGTCTTCTTACTTATGTACCAGAACAAAACTGAACATAAAATGTAATCATCATAACAGTCCAAAATTTTGGTGAATGGAATATATCTTCTAGCATGTAAGAAGTGTCCACACAAGCAAAGCCAACCCCCAATTTTACCCCTTGGAGACCAACCAGAAATTCATTAAATCATAAACAATCAAAGTGACTATAAATCATAATTTTTGGAAAGCAGAATGCCAATTTCTGTAATTGCTTTCATTCGGCAGATACATGGGTGTTTGTTATTGTTTCCACTAGAAATAGCTAAGTGATGGGTGCAGACTTCCTGTAGGGTGGGTCCACTACAGCGCTAGTCTTCATCTGCTGGCTCACTTTCCTCATCATTCTGACACATAACAGTATGAACCAAATATGAGTCAAAATAAGGATGTTTTGTTTTTTACAGAAGATTAACAAACAAGTGACAGATCGGATTGTCCTCACAATATCAGATGTGACAATGATACGGTACTGACTGCAGTAGGTCAAATAGGAATGTATGAGAAATAAATCCTAAACATTGGTTCCTTGTGTCCGATATATGGACATCCACTGTTGTATAATGCAAGGTGATCACACAGAATGTAAACCATTGCAATATTTTTAATATTAATATTATTATTATTAACCCCTTAAGGCAACATGATATAACTGTACATCACTGAGAGTCTATAGAGGTTATACTAAGTATTGTGATTGAAAGGGGATTAAACCCGTGCAACTACCACCATGAGAACGGACCCGAGCTGCTTACAAGAATGGGGAGGGGGTCTGTTCTCAATAGTTGAATGAAACAGCAGGTCAAGCGTGTGTCCTGTCAATTTATTTAATACTATGGAAGCGTTGGAATTTGCTGTAACTGTACACCATTGGATGCCTTTAGAAGTTGGACCACTTATTATAGTTATTGATAAGGGATAACAATATGATCTATGGCAGGTTGCAATTGCATGTTGTGGCACCATTCTATACTATGGGAGTGTTGAAAATGTATGACGCAAAGCTCAACTGTCTATGGGGTCTGATCCCCACTGATCATATCATAATCCCCTTTCCTGTTAATAGGGATAATAATTATACTTGGTACCAGTGGTAGTCAGTGCTGTGTCTACTTTTACCCCCAGTTAGGGTTACATTCAAACAGCAATTATTGGGGCATAGATCACGGCCCCTTAGATTTCTATGGCTCCCGGTCAGGGTACAGTGAGCACACGATCTGTCACCGCACTGCAATCGAGTCGGGTGGTCGCAACACAAAATATAAGACATCTCCTATATTTTGACAGATTCGTCTGTGATCGCCCTGTATCTACACATCTGTCCAATATTGAGACAAGAACTTTCAAAGTATCCTGTGGTTTCTGCTACCACAATGTTAGCTGTAACTTTCATGGATTTTTCCCACCACAGTCCACAGATGATCAAGTTAAATTCAGATTTGGAGGTTCTCTCTGATATAAAAGAAAATTTGATATATGAAACCAGACTTTTTCCACTGCCCGGAGATCCAGTTGTGATGATCATATTCCTATTCTAGGCACATGCATGGTTTACTTCATAGGTAGCAAGGTATCAATCACATCTTGCTTTATGGATAAATTTGGTGTACACGTGCACTCACAGTGTATACACTGAATGTATCCATAGATACTTCAGACCATGCAGGAACCAAAAGATGGAAAGAAGCAGCAAGATATGTGATTCCTTCCTGCTTCCTCCTGCTGATTGATGAATAAGCTCAGTGGAGGCCATGTCTATGTGGGACTGATGCAACTGTATCCACCTCCAAGCCCTCCAAAGGGCTAAAAATCATACATGAACATAGCCTAACATGAATAATATTGGAGTTCATCTCTTTTCAGGGGGATGGGTTGCAATGAAAAAAAGCAAAATCCTAAATCACCCCCTTAAAGGGGTATTCCTCCCACAAAGACAAGTTTGTTATAAGTACTCAGGATAACAAAATAACACATTCTCTAATTCACTGTTATTAACAAAAATACAGCATTTCACAGATATAATTCCATCCTGTCTCTATCAGTCCTGCTGGACACAATTTTAGTCCCCCCTACACAACCCAGTAACTTCTGACTTTGGGTCGGCAGGTATCTTGGTTTTCTCTGTGTGATCGTGCAGCTGGGATTTCTGTCTCTGCTCTGAGCCTGTAGCCCCACCCCCTGCAGAGAGCTCAGAGACACTCACATCCTACCTGGAGACCATGAGCAGAGAGAGAGGTTGCAAACTACAAGCTACAAGGAGATAGGTGATCCGGGGGAAGGGGGAGGCAGGCAGATATCTGTGAGATGTAGCAGTCCTCACAGTGTAACAGTGTACTGGTCTATCACCCACTGTGTAATCTCATGCATCTCTGATCTGTCTCATCTCTCTCAATGTGTCAGTGTGTTAGTACAATATCAGAATCCAGATGAAAGTGTATCTACACCTGTACCCTGATAATGTAACATCACTACGGGGTTGAAATATGAGAATTTTCTTTTCTGGGAAAACGCCGTAAAATACATTTATGCAATGTATTGCAATTGGAATTTCTCATCAATTACTGGAAAATAAATATGTATATTAGTTTTATCATCACATACATCCCCAGTGCTGGATAGATACATAACAGGCATACTATATAATTCCTGAAAAGCAGGAGGCCCTATAGGTACCAGTGGCAGATATGTGGTGAAAGAGACGGAGTTTATACAGTGTAATCCGATTGCACTGCTCCTTGTGCTTCTACACGAAGGTGTTAGATAGATTATCGCATGAACCTGCAAATGTTTAACAGATGACTTGTCATCGTGTGGATATTTATTAAAACTTTCCTGGATGGGAATCTATATGGATGTGCCAGGTGGCCATTAAAGTATTAGAAATCCTGCCATCCACTGAGTAGGTGATGCTCTTCTTAAGTCTTTGTTTTGCAGAGTCTTGCATTTGACATCACTTACTGTAGCTTCTCTTTCATCTGCGAGTTGGAAGTGACAAGAGGAAAGTGCTGTACTTGGCATGGCAGAGGCATTATGCTGGGGGTGAGCAGTCATTAATGTCAAGCTTGATGTATCTCCTGCTGCATATTTCCCTAATAGCAGGTTAATTGTAGACTATGAGTGCTTGGTTGTCACCCATCCACATCAGGAACTGCTCTAGATTTTGCTGGTGCTAGACAAGAATTTCTGCTCCTTCGACTAACTTTGGTATTTGGGAGGAACCACTAATGAAGTCATTAAATGAAAGTAGACAGCTGCTTGTGGTATTTGGCATTGGCCTTTGCTATCAGATAGCGTCTAGTAAGTTGTGTTACGTTTGATTGTAGTCTTATCTCGGGATGAATGTCTTGGTGCACAGGCTTTGTTTAGTAGCACACAGTTGTTGAACATGCACTTTCACAAGTTCAACTTTCTTTTAAGCCTCTATCAGTTATTGAAGAGATTACTCATTTGTAGGGTGGTACTGTGTGTCACAGATAAACCAGAAGAAAGATAAAAGCCACCACTGATATTGAAAGTCAGAAAACCAGAAACAGTCACATTTTACAATAATTGGCGGTAAACTTTCAGTATGGGCACATGTATGCTCTTTATTACATTTCTATACAGGCAGTCCATAGGTTCTGTAGGTTTGTTCTTAAGTTGAATTTGTATGTAATTCGGAACTGCATACTTTATCATTGTAACCCCAGCCCAAAAAAAAAAAAAAAAAAATTTTTGTAAATGTATGAAAACATTATAAAACCTATACAAATTTGGAGCGCACAGTGAAAGGCGTAAAATCCACGCCCACAAGAAAACGGCGCAAATGCGTTTTTTCACCATTTTCACTGCATTCAGAATTTTTTTCCCGCTTCCCAGTATATGGCATAGACAATTAAATGCCATCACTATGAAGTGCAATTTGTTACGCAGAAAACAAGCCATCACACAGCTCTCTACATGGAAAAATAAAAAAGTTATAGATTTTTGAAGGTGGGGTGTGAAAAATAAAGACGCAAAAACGAAAAAGGGCCTGGTCCTTAATGGGTTAAAGACCACGCCCCATGTCATAGACCACACCCCATAAGTCAGACAAGTAAAAAAGTGTTCAAAACGGGTCTAAAAGCCTTGATAAATGTGGCGTTTTGTATGGAAATTTTGGCTTAATACTTCCTCCTATTGTATTGTGTACACATCTACATTATTCAGGATTGCAGAAAGGATTTGAATGTTTTCTTCAACTATTCCAAAACGTTGCGATGCCAGTGTCTGCTATTCCATTTAACTGTCTTATGGTGTTTCATGTAATATATTTTATTTTTCTTGGATGTCTTTTTTACTCTCCATAAAAAGTGAACTTGTTACTCCTGGTACATTATGTAACCTGCACATCCATGCCAGGCATCGCACAGAGCATTGTGCTTCTCAGTACAATATGTTTTATTATTACTTTACTACTTCATCATCTTCTATGTAACACAAATGTAAAGTGAATTGACATCTGCAAAACGCTTCAATGTAGCGGCTGTTACATTACGCGGCTAATCTAATGGAGTGTCCAGGCAACGGCTTATGTTATACGATCGCTAAAATAACACAGAAGCTGAAAATAATATTTTCTACAGTTCTTCACATATGATATAGATTGGTGACTACATTAAGGTTAATCAAAGAATAGTTGTCTGGAAGAGTTGTAAAAAAATGTAATGCCATAGTTTCTGAATTATTTTTTGTGTAGATCATCCCCAAACCAGAAAGTTATGAGAATCTAAAAGCTGAGAACCCAAATGGTTCCCACAAAGCTTCATTGTCAAAGCTTCATTGTGGCAGACTCATGAAGGAATATTATGGTAGAAGATACATTTTGGAATGCTGTCACAGACACAGTTAAAGTCAAAAGTTTGGGACCCTAAATTCCAGCTACATAAAAGCAGTTTAGGGGCTCAAACTGACTGACAAGTTCCCTAAAAAATCCTAAAAACAAACCCGCTGCAGTCTGCATGTTATATTGCAAAAATAGTGAGGGTCCAGGAGACCCCCATTGGTACCCACCAATGCACAATGCACCCACCATGTCCTATTTTTGCTCATTATTGAACACTCTTCACCCCATCTTGACAGATAGAAACCAGAAATGTAGATATTTTAGCTGATTTTCCTTGTGTTCCTTTCTTAACCGAACGAAATGCTCCGGCCTCCTGACCCCGGCTGTAGCCTGGGCCAGTCGTCTGCAGAAAACCCGCCCCATCGGCATAATCCTGCAGGCGAAATTCAGTCTCCCTAACAACGATTGCAGCTGTCTCAATGGCAACTTCGACTTCACCAACGCCTCCTGTACCCCCAATTTCAACTCCTCCAACTTATCCAAAGGCAACCGGCACTCCATTGCTAGTGAATCAATCTCAATTCCCAAGAAACAGAGTGTTGTAGTCGGCCCCTCTGTCTTTTCCACTGCTAACGGTACCCCAAACTCAGCAAACAACTCCGACAACGTGGACAACAACACCTGGCACCTAAAGCTCCCTGCTGGTCCCACACACAGAAAGTCATCCAAATAGTGTATGACTCCCTTACCTCCAACCCGCTCCCTAACTGCCCATTCCAGAAAACAACTAAACGCTTCAAAATAAGCACATGATATGGAGCAGCCCATTGGAAGACACCTGTCCACAAAGAATTCCCCTTCAAAACAACACCCCAACAAATGCATTGAACTGGGATGCACAGGTAACAAACGGAACGCCGCTTCGATGTCAGCCTTGGCCATAAGAGCCCCCTGCCCAGCGGCCCTCACTAACCCCACTGCTGTGTCAAAGGAAGTATAAGAAACAGAAGTCAAAGACGAATCAATGTCATCATTAACCGACCCACCTTTTGGGTATGACAAATGATGAATCAACCTATACTTCCCTTTTTCCTTCTTCGGCACTACCCCTAAGGGAGAAACCCTCAAACCCTCCACCGGAGGGCTAGCGAATGGACCCAGCATGCGCCCCAAACTCACTTCTTTCTGCAACTTCTCCCTAACCACCCCAGGGCAGTCCACAGCTGACTTCAAATTCTTTGCAAACATACCCGGGGCCCCGTCCCTAAATGGAATCTGAAACCCCTCCCAAAAACCTTCTATTAACAACACCGCCTTCTCCCTATTTGGGTACCTCTCGAGCCACGGCATCATGACGTCTAACCTCACCGGAGTCACTCCCTTTCTGAGAACTGTCCCCGGAGCGTTGTCCCGGTCCTTTTCGTTTAAAACATCTGGACAAGGGGTGGTTGAACCCGCCACAACCGGAACACTCGTGCTTGTACGTACAAGATGTCCCCCAGGAGCAACCCCCTTCATTGAACTTCCAACACACCCCTTTCTTGTTTCCGCCCGACGAACCCCCTGACTTAGCGCCGTCGGGCCCGGACTGAAAAGGCGTACCTGCTACCGCTACCCCGCCAAAAGAACCTCCCTTTACCGCAGGCTTCGGCGCTGTCATTATCTGCAGCCAAAGCGACATATCTCTGTGGTCCCATTGCAGTGACGGCTGTATAGACATCCTCTGACGGAATTGCTCATCATATTTCAGCCAAGCTGTCCCGCCATACATCTTATACGCCTCCCAAATAGTCTCCTGATGACAAAACAAACCCGAACAACACTCCGGGTGCTTTTCCCCAAGCACACTCCCCAATATGGAAAAGGCATGCAACCAATTCCCAAAATTTCGCGGTATCAGCCTGTACCAGCGCCGCTCCTCATCCTCTTCCTTTCTATGTTCTTTCCCTTTCTCCCAGCGCTCTATGCTGAAACGCTCTAAAGGTAGCAACGTAAATATGTCTAAATTCTCCCTCTTCCAGATCTTTTCTTTCACTTCAGCTTTTAAGTGTCCCCCCAGCGGCCCGTTAAAACAGATGTATAAATTACCCTTTGCCGCATCAGATACCGGTAACGGCTTCGCCACTGCAACTGTCATATCAGTCTGTAAGGCGACCGACTTTTCTGCCGTATCTGGCTTTTCTGCTTGTCCTGCCACAGCAGTTCCTGCCCCTACGACTGCACCCCCAGCCGCCCCCGACTGTACCTCCCCTACGCTCGTTCTTCCCGGCCCTGATGAGGCCGTCCCTTGGCCATCAAGCTGCGACCCCCCTGACTTCTCAAACTCAGCCATTAACCGCTGTAAACCCTGCATAAATTGGTTAAGTGGGGTTCCTCCTCCCCCCACCCCGCAGTCTGTTGTGTTAACGGGACCTCCCGTGGATGTATGTGCTGCTGGTGTAGCTGCTGACCCACCTGTCATCGCTGCTCCGCCACCGCCTGGAGCCGCCAAAGGGGAAGCGAGGGCTCCTGCCCCTGCCCCGGACGCACCTCCGGGTCCTACCAGCATCCCACTCGACACCGGTGCCGCCTCGTTTGCTGCCGGAGCTCCGGATCCTGCCGCAGGTCCCTGAACCAGACCGTCTCCTGCCGCTGCTAGCCCAAGCGCGCGACGCACGTTGTCCAGCATCATGGCCTCGGCGCTGTGCTGACCCTGCAAAGGAAAAAACACTGAAGACACACCGCGTACACAACTCGGGTCTCCCCCTGGCGGCACCCCTGGTGCCCCACCTGACCCCTCTCCCCTGTCTGTGGTAGCTGGATACGACTGCGCACCACCAGCGGCCCTAACTCCATCACCACCAGACGCCACTCCCCACCCCACTTCCTGAGCAGCCCTGGACACCGGGGTCCCCTGCCCCTGGTCCGCCATCCACACTCCCTGCGGCCCTGACCAGGCCTCTGACCTAGCCGCTCGCTGCGCTGCGCCCCTGGCGGAGGGAGCCGACCTCCACCCCCCCACCGCTCTGCGCTCTTCTCCACTCTCAGCCGCCCTGCGCGACCTGGCTGAGAGCACCTCACATTCGCCCACCTGGCTGCCTGGACTACTGGGGGCCGATCCCTCCCCAGACTCCGCTCCCCCATCGACAAGCCCCCCACCACCCCCGCCGCTTCTGCGACTCACCGCCCGCCTGGTGTCGCCATCCTCCTCACTCCTCACCGACCGTCTGCTGCTGCTGGTGCTCCTCTGCGGCCAATCATCCTCCACCTCCGCTTCCCGCCGGCTGTTGCTCCGCCTCCGATCCGCTCCGGCTGCCATTCCACTCCTGCCACGTGTCGCCGCCATCTTGCCTCCCGCCGAGGATCCTCTATTCCGTGCGCCACATGCTGGAACCCTCCGATCTTCAGGCGCAGACGCTCCCCGGCTCTTCTTCTTGGCTCCGCTTCCTTGGGTCCCCAGCGTTGACACTCCACTCCTCTTGCCGCCCGCTCGCACTGCCGATGACCTCCCCGTGCTGCCGGCCAACGGCGTGCGACCGCCGCTCCTCGATCCTCTGCCCGGGGAAGGCTCAGGACTCAGCCTCTCCGGTGGCCTCGATCTTGATGCCCGTACCGGCCGTGGGCTAGGCCCCGCCGCGGCGGCACCCGCTGAAAAGGCTGCCAGCTGCTCCTGCATCCAACCTGGACCACTCGCCTCCGCCTGTGCCCGGACCTGCGCCAGAAAGTCCTCCATCATCCTGGTGAGTATTTTTGCTCGGCCACCAAAGATGGCTGGCCCTTCCTGCCGTCCCTTAAAAACCCCTTCACTCCACCCCCCCCCCACCATAAACCCACCTATCAGTTTAAACCTATCCTCCACCCCCCAAACTAGCGACTTTACTTCGGGGGGGAATGTCGCCCAGTTATTGGCTTTTGTTAAGAGGGGACCCAATAAATAGGCAGGTGACAGATTGAGAAGCTCAGCGTTAGGGTGCACTGTCTATGTTTTTCTCTTGCCATTTCTTAAACTTTTTGGAACTTGACCCATAAATACTGGTAAGTTCAATGTTTCACAATATGAAGACATATATGTTTTAAAGTATAGAAATATATCATCAATGCTCGACTTTGTAATAGGAAAAAAGTTTCTCACATGCAGAAACCTCCATGTTGGGTACATATAGTATAGTCCCTAGATGAACGGATCTACGGTTGCGGTTGTTAGTGCAGGGAGTTGGCACCACAACACACGAACCTTCCTGCCACATCTTATTATTACGGCACGCGTCGGGAAGGGGTTTTTAAATACCACACAAACAGCATGAACTCATAGTTAGCTGCCTGCTTGTGGATGGTTTCCATCTTGCAATAGCCTGACTTGTACTTTTCCACTGCTTTGTATTAAGTCATTGCTTTGGCTTCTTTAGCCAGAACCAAGCTTCATATTGTAAAAAGTATAATAATTCTGATATGATGTACAATAGGCCTTTATATAAACAACATGACTAATTACAGAGGGCAGGTCATGAAATGTATTCTGTTTGATAAGATTAAGCACAATAAAAGGAATTAGCAATCTGGAAAATACATATTACAGCTATAGCAGTCTACAGGAACGAGAGTCTAGTCAGTCCGGGCCCAGAAGTGTAAACCTTGCATGATGGCTACAATGAAACAATCTCCTTTTGGCTAAGGGAAAAGCCTAATTCTGATTTTGAGGTTTCGGCATTCCCAAATGAATCTGCTGCTTATCCCATTGCAATGAATAAGAATAACATTCTCATGGAAAAGGTTGAAGTTTATTCCCCTAGTAGTAAATAGTACACAAAAACATGTCAATTAGCAAAACTCAGATCTTTATTGAAAATACATGTATATACACCAAACAAAAAGATTTAAAGAGGACCTGTCACCCAATTTATCGGCACTAGGAGCTGCTTACTAAAGTAAGCAGCTCCTAGTGCTTGATCAAACGCCCCAGTGTTAGAGTGATAGCGTTACCGGAAACCTCCGGTAACGCTATCTAACACTGCGGTGGGGTACAGTGTAATTGTTGGACAGCTCGCAAAGCTGCCCGACGTATTCATGAGGGAGCGGAGTTGGGGCATGGCTAGGGGCGGTGACTGCCAGCCTATGGAGCGAGCGGGGCGCTCCGGGGAAGAGGCAGCGCCTCGGACTGCCCCCTCATGAATACATCGGACCACTTTGCGAGCGGTCCGAGGATTACATTGTACCCCACCGCAGTGTTTGACAGCGTTACCAGAGGTTTACGGTAACGCTATCACTATAACACTGCAGCGTTTGTTCAAGCACTAGGAACTGCTTACTTTAGTTTAAAAACGCTTAAAAAAGGACCCAAAAAAAGAACCTTAAGCAACCCCTGCATATATAGTGCTGCAGACAATATAAATTACTAGAAGAGAGATTACAGACCACAAAAAATGATGCATGTCTGAAAATCAAGTAATCACTTGAATAATAATGGTCGATAAAAAAAACTCCTGTACATAGGGAGCAAGCAGCACTAACCAAAGTAAATCTACCTGTTGCCCAAATCACCAGGTGTAGTGGGATGAGAGATGGGAGAAGATACCCCATGAGTATCACTACCAAAAGTAGCTTCCTCAGGAGTGAGTGTATGTATCACTCAGATTTAAATACTTAAAGTATACTTACAAATGCCTATCATCTGTGCTATGTCTCATGTGGATAATGGCTTGCACAAAGTGGAATAACTTCCGGTATCTAGGTAAAATTTTGGCGCATGCGCATATTGGGCCAGTGTGTAAAAAGCAGCAAAGTCAGTGTAAACTAGCCTAACAATCTATCTCAGAACGTGTGTATAGCTCAAATTGAAGTAAATACTTTAGATTATATATCCGGAGACGTGTATATATAGATATTTATGAGGTGAGATATAACTAACACATCGGATCCTCACAAACACTAAAGAGATCCTGAAGAATTAAAAAAAAAGTGCAATGACAATGTGATATACAAATAAATAAATACATATAATACTAACAATAAAATTCATAATAAAAATAACAATATAAATAAGGTAATAATTCATGTAAAGTGCGTGATCCATATGTGCCAAACATACATACACACACCCTAGAATCCATACACACACAGGCCCGTATCCATGCACACCTGCAAGCACCCATCTTATAAATTGCAAAAAGGCATAATTAGTATAGCAATATACACCAAATGAGCGATAAATACAAAACTTATATACAGACAAACATGTACTTGATATGTATCCTACAATAGTCCCTAAAGACCAGGTAGTGATAAAGAATCAGTATACAGAGACTTACTGGTATGTATGTTCGCTCAATATCCATCCTCATGTAGACAATTAGCTGAGAAACTTAGTTTTCATCCTTCATTAAACCTGATTACACTTTTTGAGATGGCTCTATTGTCCCAGTCTACATAACAAAGCCAGAAAGTGAGTTGCTAAAAACAGGATATAACAGCTTATTTCTTTAATATAGATTTTACGTAAAAGTTGAAAACTCTATTACAAAACTTTGTTTTAATACTTGGGTTATGTTTTGCACCTCCATAGTGGAGTTCTGATCCCTTTACTATAACTTCAGCCTCAGATTAACAAATATTAAGTCGTATTATGGCCCCCATCGAGGTCTATGAACCCGGTCATGGTGCGTTAAGCACACAGTCTCACTGAAACCATGACCCCACCATGATGGCTGCCTTGCATAATATAGGACATGTCCTATATGTTGCCGAAATACATCAGCTTGGCTTTCTATGGAGAGGAGAAAGGTGTGGGGCGCTTACTCCTCCTCCCTCATTTCACCTAGATGTCTATGTTTCAGAGTTCCTCCCTAAAACTAAGTTTTCGTCACTTTCTTTTGATTTACTAGTTCATGATTAATTTTGGATTTTGGGTGGAAATCGTCAAAAATAACTCATATCTCAAATTTAAAAACTTGCAGAAAAAAAACTTACAAAACAAAGAGCTATATTTCATGAAAAATCTGTCTTTTAGAGACCTAGAGATGGTTATATACAAATTTCCAGGACTACTGGAGCAACATCGGTTTTACAAATCAAATGCTTGATTATTGGCTCGTCACTATTTATAAATGTGTTTTTTACATGGATGGATCCATTATATGATGCTCACAAATTAGTCCTATTAGGAAATCAACCATTTCAAATGAACTAATTTCCACTAAACATACGTACCTGCCGGCATGTTCACAGTGGTTCATGCAGGTATCTTCATAAAGTTTTAATAACCGAGTACCTTTAAAAAGAAAAAAAAGAATTTTAAAAACATTCTAATTATGTCAGACAAAGCGCCTCTTGGGACATGAGTATGGAAACCTCCTGCAACTGCCGAGCAATTCCAGCTGCAGTGTTCAAACAATTACTCATGGAGATTCTCTGCATTATCCTAACCTTGCATTTTTTTGTCGAGACCCACCAGCCTTCTTAGGGGACTTGACTGAGCTTGTGATGTTGTAAAGATGCAATATTCTGGGAATCACAGATTTGGAACAACCAACTTATATCAGCTACGGCTGATCTGGCCTTCATCTGGACAACCTGCTGCCAGAAGGTTTCAATCACTTCGGAACTGCTCACCATTTTGCAAATCAGTAACAACTGGGTAGTTAGGCTAACAGTTAAATAGGGGTAATAACTTAGAGTTATCCAAAAGGGTTCTCTAATTTTGATCAGCGTTCTTTTACCATTATCTCATTATCATCTCATTTACATTTTTATTCTGTGCTTTAAAATATATACAATACATTAAATACACTTAAAATACTATTATTTTACACATGTTAGGATATATTATCATAGGACTACACAATGTCCTTGAAATTTAGGAAACTGTGTTGTTCTCTAATTTTGAATGGCAGTTTTAATTATATTGATTCATCTATGTAATGGATGATCTCTTGAAAGGTGTATTCTAACCTGAGACCTTATGTAGACCCTACCAATTGCAGCAGGGTAACAAAGCAGGGTGCGAAACGTACGTCGAGGTGTTCGGACAGTGTGGTACTGGACTTGTAGAGTATGGCCTCTGGTTGGTAATATGGTTGTGTTATAGCTGGCTCCAAATAATTTGGGATAATTTAGAGTATTGGACTAGACTTTGTGTATTTAACCTTCTGTGTTCCTCTAAAACGTTTAATTGCTGCTGTGATATTTATGATGTGTTACCAGGACCTTATTACAGATATGATACATGATAACTCCCAGTCCAAATATTATCACACTGTATGTTAGTTTTTTATGTGGAACTCTTTTAATGGTGTGTTTTTAAATACTTTTTTCTGGTCATTGTGTATGACTGATGTGATGAATAAAGATTAATTATGTGTACCATATGAAGTATTGGTTACTCTACTTATTCAGTGCTATTGAGAGTTTTTTGGTTAAACAATTGCAGAAATTGGTTAGATTAATTAATGTACACTCAGCAATACACTCAGTAGTACACTCAGCAGTACGCTGTTGACAGAAAACAAACCAGAAATGTAGACATTTTTGCTACATCACATGGTTATAAGTATTCAGACCCTTTGCTATGACACTCATATTTAACTCACATGCTGTCCATTTCCTTCTAATCCTTCTTGAGATGGTTTTACTCCTTCATTGAAGTCCAACTGTTTTTAATTAAACCAATTGGACTTGATAAGGAAAGGCACATACCTGTCTATTACACCTCACAGTGCATGTGAGAGCACATGAGAGTCATGCGCTCTAAAGAACTGCCCAAGGAGCTCAAAGAAAGAATTGTGGCAAAGCACAGATCTGGACAAGGTTACAAAAAAATTTCTGCAGCACTTAAGGTTTATTAGAGCACAGTAGCCTCCATAATCCTTAAATGGTGGAAGTTTTGGCCGCCCAGTCTAACTAAGCAATCATGGGAGAAGAGCCTCAGTGAGAGAGGTAAGGAACCCCAAGGTCACTGTGGTTGAGCTCCAGAGATGCAGTAGCGAGATGGAAGAAAGTTTCACTCAACAATAACTGCAGCTTACACCAGTCGGGGCTCTATGGAGTGTGCCAATGAAAGCCTCTGCTCAGTCTAAATGAAAAGCTGCATACAATTTGCAAATAACACATGAAAGACTCCCAGTATAAGTAGACTAAAAGTGTGGTATTCAGGACTCCATCCATCCCGGAAACTGAACTGAAATCATAACTAATATATAACAATAAAAAACCATCAATATAAATGTCTGGGATAAGAGTACCTCCACTAAAGACAAAATTATTAACTTGAGGACCTTCATCAGGGTTTGTAGTTCTGCTTAAAAGAAGAAGACATTTCAAAGGGCAGAAGGTACACGCCTTACTTTTCTATCTAGGTAAAGATACAGTAATAGCAATTACTTAATTGTTTTGCAGAAGCTTTAAAGTGGTTCACAGAGCACCTGACTGAAAATTAGGGGAAGTAAAAAACACTGAAATTTGTAATGACTATATCAGCAGGTTATTTAGGTGTGTCTGCACATGGAGAACCATGAGAACCTGCACGAAACCAGCAATTATGATTTTACTTTTTGCCAATATTGTCCTTTGTGTAGCGTGTAAGTATTAGTAATAACTGTTTAATTATCTGAAAAAACATAAATATATAATGTTTTAATAAATAATTAAATTAAACAAATTTTTTTTTTCAGATGGAGGACAATCTATGGTTTACCCAAATAGGGGCAACCAGCTCTGGCTCTAAGTCATCTCCGAATAGGTTTGTCTTTCTGACGGTACTTTTTAGACAATTATCATGGCTGAACCCGTTGGGTTGAGTTTATGGGTGTTACTTGAGAGAGTACAGAGGGTGTGTTCACACCAGGTTCCTGGAGCATCAGAAATCCAAATAGTCATCTTTTTCCAACATGTTATATTATGATCAGTGGCCCCAGTACTGATTTAGCATTGGGAATCTGCAGTTTTATGAAATGCCTTTGGTGGATCTTTGGGACCCAAAGTTGTGCTTCTGAGGTCTAGTCGGTTTATGTCATGTGTATGCTTTTTATAGGACCAAAACAAACGCTTACCTAATGGTGCTATAGGTGCTATAAGGAGAGGGATAACGAATGAATAAGTACTATTCACACGCAACCCTAAAGGCATGAGGCACAGAGAGTGGAGGAAGACCTTAGAATATCTGTTTTAGAGATATAAGAACGTGTACTTGCTTTTTTATTCCTGCAATATATTGCTAAACATGTATACAATGATACACTATATGTAAGCATCTATTTCCTGGCACATACTGTACACCATTGTCAGTAGTTATGTTGGTCCTGTGTCCATTGTGGAATTGGTCAGATTTTTTCCTTTGTGTAGTATTCAATAAATGTGTAGATGGTTTGTAGTTCATCATAAAAAAGCTAAATCTTATCATTTAACTTGAAATTAGGTGTAATTTAATAATTGTTGTACAATCTCTTAAAGGGATTTTCAACTTATGACCTAGACGGAAGGTAGGACATAGTGTGTGTGATGAACATTTAGAAATATACATCTAGGTGTGGGCACATATCAGGTCTTTTCTTGTACATCAGTGCCTTACACATGTCCCCACTATGCTCACTTCCCCTAGCTTCCAGTGGGCCCCCAACCCAGTATTCCACCATACAGTGAGCATACAGCAGTAGATACTGGTTCTCCTCGGGCCTCCTTATTAATAACCATAGTATATAACAAAGTGACTTCCATATGACCAGTGCTGTTCTAACTTCTACCAGCAGGATCTTGGAATTGTTAAAGAGAATTTGGTAGATTTGGGATACTAAACTGCCTTCAGGTCCTTATGGGGCGTTTATACTTATATAGATGTAAGCCGATGAAGCACAGAGCTCTCAGCCTCCTCTCTCAATGCTTCACTGAAGCTGGAACACTCCGGCTTCATAGTACATGCTGTGTACCTACAGTACTTGTGTAGTGAAGCCAGGGTGTACTACTCCGGTTTCATAGCACATGCTGTATACCTACCTCGGTTGTGCAGTGAATCCAGGGGGTACTACCCCAGCGTCACTATCAGTATAACACCGGCACTCAGACCTCTGGATTGAGGAGTTTTTGTGGTTCCGAACAGTAAACATTCAGAACGATTTGGAACAATAAACCACTAGTCCATAAGGACCTGTGGGTGGTTTAGTGTCCCAAATCAGCCTGACAGGTTCCCTTTAATTTTACAACAAGATATATTTGGGGGAAGTCGTCACTTTAATGTTACAGATCTGTGCATGATGACAGATATAAAAGGAAAATCTTCACTTTATATTCATCAACCTTGATTCATCATTACTAGTTTGATGGTATATACAGTATGGAAGTAGTAGTACAGTGCTGTGCCCATATATATAAAAGGGGGGATTAGTAGTACAGTGCTGTACCCATATATATCCGGCACAAATGTATTGCTAGAGAGAGTAGGACTAGTCACTGGATATAGCTCTATGAGTGTTCCTCATAGGGACACAGATAGAGTTGAAATCTCCTCAGTGGGCCCCTCATAGTCCAGGGCCCTGGAGCAACTGCTCAGCCTGCATCCCCTCCCTGGTAGCTATGGCTCTGCTTAGCTTCAAGCTGGATTGGGTAATTTACTCCATGGGGGAGAAGGCTGGTTTACACCTCCGCAGGCTTAGTGGCACTATGGGCAGTTAAACATTTCCCTCCAGAAAGGGTCATATGGTCAATAACTTCATATGCAAGTTGTAGCATTATGGGATCGAGTCAGCGGTGGACGAACCCGTACCTGGGTTTCGGTTTATTCTGGACGTCTTGCATATGGAGAAACGCTGAACTCTCAATTGGGAGCATAATAAGTGGGTCTCAAAAGACACTGGAGGTCCAGATGGGTTTGGTGGCATCAGAACCTTAGTCTAATGACCTCCCATTGAGAAGTTAGCATTTGTCTGAGGTCCTGGAACTGGTCAAAGTAGAAGGTGTTCTGTGCCCACTTAGGGGTGGGAGGGGTGTTTCTATTCCACCAATAAATGCAAATAAATCCCCTTGGTCATTGTTCTTTTCCAGGAGGATTATTATCAACATAACATCACAAAATACAGAAAGGATCTTGAAGTTCTGACTATCCTATCCCCACTGGTTCAGCAAGCAGTAATTAACTATCAATGTATAACTTAGACCTGTTGTACTTCATTTGTAATCTACACTCTGTCAACTCTACACATATTCTCCTGTATGTATTGTCTAGTGTGCCCTTAAAGCCAAAAATGTAATAATTTTATCCTGCATCATTCTTTTATCGCGTTCCACACTTCCTGGTGCTCATTTACTAAGGGGCCAAATTGCCGGGCTTTGTGCCGTTTGTCTCTGAATTGCCCCGGATTGTTGGCGATCGGATTGTGTTGCATCGGCGCCAGCTTGCATGTGACGGAAATCGGGAAAACCCGACTGATTCGGAAAAACCGCGGTATATAAAAAAAACATTGTGTCGCAAGATCAGCACTTACATCCACGAAGAGAAGAAGGTGAACTCCGGCGGACCTTGGCGCAGAGCCGATAACTGGTGGATATCAGGCGCACAGACCTTAGTGAATCCCGGCAGAACCCGAATCCTCGTCGGAGAAAGCACCGCTGGATCGCGACTGGACCGGGTAAGTAAATGAGCCCCCCTATGTCTGTGTCTCGGTTAGATTTACACTACCTGGACTGGCTTCTGACCCAATATAATCTTAATCTTATGTCTAATGAGAACTGGTGGCAGAAACTACCAGCCTTGACAGGGCTCTGTTTCGCTAAAGCACGTAAAAGGGGACTGTCAGTCAGCCCTTCAAGGCTTTGGGCAAATGTTGTGCCACACTACAGGTTGTTTAGGCAACTCTATCTCACTCTCTGTGCCTCCTGGAACCTGTATGTTCAGGGAGTGTCTATAAAATCAATAACTAATTGACCTTGAATACCTTTAAACGATCCGGAATGTCACAGAATGTCACGGGGGGGGGGGGATCTTAGTGGTCAGATCTGAGGTGATCAACAACATTGGTGTTCACACTAACCTTAAGTCCTTAATTCTAATACAGAAGTGGAGCACATTCTTAGTCATCACTGAAGGTTGGAGATTATTGTTCCAGAAAAACTCATAGAATAAAAATGGCTGAGCATAGACACCATCACATAGTTCTCCTGATGGCTGGAGATTCCCGGTAATAAAGCCCCTGTGATCGGACATTAGCTGTTACCCTGTGTATACATGAGTGTGTATGTTTGGATCTATGTATAAGAGTACATAATTATATTTTATAGAATTAGGGGCAGTGTAAGCATCTAGCAAAAGTTGACAAATATTGTTGCCCCTTGATTGTTGTCATATTGTTGTCAATATGCCCCTGCATATTAGGCAGTCTGGCCCTGGTCTTTGGTGGATACGGTCAAAGAACCGGTATTTGGTGGAATAGCCCTCTATAACTCTCAGGGGCCAGGTCCTATTTTTCCTGTCCGCCAGTTGTAAAAAAAAGGAGGATGATAGCAATGATTCCCTGAGTCTCCAAAAGTTTGGCTCCGAAAAGTTGAAAAGTTGGGAGCAATGTGTCAATCAATTCTCTTTAGTCGCACTTGTCAGTATTCAATGCCCATAAAATTAAAGTGTAGGCATAGATTTATGAATAGTGAGGCAGAGAATGCCAGATTATTGAAGACATGCCCATCGACGTTGTACATGCCCATCGTGCGTCAGTTGGTTTTGGTACAGTCAGTTTAAAAGCCGTGCACCAGACTTTCGACGTATATGTGGAGCCCAGCGTGAATCGACACTGGAATACTCCTTTAAGTTTTTTGTTGCAGCGGAAACAGTACAGCAGCGACCCTCAACATTTCATAAATACATGTGTGAATAGTTTTCACGTGTAATGATGTGCGAAGTACGCCAGAAAACTGGCACAATAAGTATAATAAATCTGGGCCATAGTCTCTTAGTTAACAAGACTTTAATGTGGCACTCTGAGGTTGTCTGTTAACTATCTCTTTACTATCTCTTTACCTCTGCACCAAGTCCTCTTTGATCTGATTGACATCTAATAAACCTGACAGTAGATCACAGCCATTGTTATGCGCTTCAGTATATTCCTTGCCAGCTGAGATCTTCTAATAATAGCAATACAGGCAACTCTTTCTGAGATTTTATATGTTTAATCATATAAAAATGTGCAGCAGCAATTTGATTCCCAATTCCAGAAGTTAATGTTCTTGTGGGCACTACATTTGTACACTATATAGTGTATGTGGGTTTAGGTGCAGTGCAGTGTGCTCGGTACACCTTTTTTGTTACAAAAACTGTCCTACACACCAGTTTCTAAGAGACACCCTCACACGGTCACACCTCAATTCTCTTTTATTTTCAAAAACAGCTCTAAGAATAAGGCAACGATGTGTTAAAACTATTTCAATTGGCTTTCCCCCGCTGAATATTTTTTTCTATATGCTCTATTGGCTGTATAACAACTGTTTTCAGTGTTAAGATTCCCCCAGAGGGAACTCAAGAAAGTTTAAGCCCTTTAAGCCAAGGGCGAGTGTAATAACCGGATGAATGGTCATTCAGATTCCTGTCCCTAGTGCTCTGATAATGTAGAAAATGGTGGTGACAGCTGAAAAGCCTCTCGAGCACTTCCTATGTCTGGATGTAATTTCTGTCCTCACATTCAGCCCGAGCTGCTAGATCGCAGGTGTTTGCTACTTTATCAGTTCATTCATGAGAATTACAAGAATGCTTGGCCGTACTCAGCATGAGAACCTGCTGCACAAGACATGCAGATGTCCCTTACTCCAGCAAATTGCTGTCTTATCATTTAAAACTCAACATGCAAAATTCTCCATTGCCTGAAATAAACCATTTGGTCAAAATTCAGGAAATAAGCTTTGTTTAAAGCAAACCTGTCCCCAGGAATGTCATTTTTGGCTGGTGACAGGTTCCTTTAGCCTATGCTACGCTGCTTTTTTTTAAAAAAATGCCTAGTCAGCATTCTGAATCATTTTAGCAGTTTCTAACAGTCTATTTTACATTACCTGGCTCCTTACCAGCAGCGTGTGGTGAGTCCCAGGGGAGGGGGTAAGCTGCATCCTGTGTGCGCCCGTGTCTCCTCATGCATCACTCTACTTCATACCATCCCCTCCCTACCTGCTCAATGCACATGACAGGAAGTGGGGAAGGAGCTGCATGAGGAGGAGAGGAGACTGACACAGGCACAATAGACTGTAGCATCCCTGTCGCCCCACGGGACTCACCGAATGCTGCTGGTAGGGAGCCAGGTAATCTAAAATGAACAATTAGACATTCTGCTCTACTCTGTGCTACCACTATTATAGAAACTAACAGGTGACAGGCTGAGGAGCCTCTCTGCACTTACCAACTGTCATGGGAGCTGATTGGTGCCCCACTGGGGTGCCACTCATGCATGACCAATGTTTAGTTGCTGTGGTTGAGTGATACTAGCACTGACCATTGTATTTAATAATATAGTAGGGATCTACTTTGTGATCAGAGGGCTCAATCTGTGAGCCCTTTCCATACATCCTTGATGGTATCTATAAATTTCATTATGCATTAAGGTGTAAATAAAAAAGAGTTATAAGAAGTCAGCCAGCCAATCACCAACCACAAGGTTGGCCCATTGCACCCAGTAATTGGCTAAGGTATTACTTGTAAGCAGGGACCCAGGTAGCATCAGAATGGCAGAAGTAAAGGGTCCTGGTAATTATCTATTAATGACATTCCAGAAATAATTTACTTTATTTTTTTGGTCAAAATGTACAAAACTGATCAACAGGATTGAAAGTTCTTTATACTTTTTTTTTCTTTTTCATGTGTCTTAATTTTGTCAGAATGCTTTTTTCTAGGAATGCTTTATTTTCTAGGATAATATTGTGCCAGAGTAAATTGACTGCACTTTCTGCAAGAGAACCATTTGTTCATCTTTAATTTCTTTTTTACTTCCCATGTCTCCTGCCAGATCTTTTGTGTCACTGTTGTTGTGGTCTGATAAGTCTTTTCTAAAGTAATAGCTGATTCATGATAGAAAAAAAATTATATCATATAATCAAGGAAGTTATAAATCTTTGGCCTCATGCACATGATCAGATAAGCATCCAGCCACATGCAGGAGAGAGGAGGGGTGAGAGCTCCTCACCCATTCCATCTCCATTAAAAAGCCAAGGGCATGTCCTAAATTTTTCTGTGCCCGGTCACGGTGGAGGGAGATGTAACAATGTGTTGCAGGCGCTGCTGGTGTGACAGATAACACTCATTTTCTGCGCTGCCACAATTATTAGTGTAATGTTTAATTCTTGTGCAGTTTAAAACTGTTGTGGTCTACATTCCGTCTTTAAAGACTTGTTCTAAACTGTCTTTGAACAGTTTAGTTCTTAAAATATTTGGTGCACGGGCTATTTTCCACCTGACCATGCCTCCCTTTTCACAGGCCAAGCCCCCTTAGTCAGAAAATTGTTGAACAGGTCTAAAAGCCTTGCTGAATGTGATGGAAAGCATTTTCTGTCACAAATTATACTAGAAGTCTGGAAAATTTGGGATGCCGTAGATGTCTATGGGGACCGTGATCTGGCTACTTCCATTCGTGTGTATGAGGCTTACACAATATGCAGAGGATATAACGTCTATATTTGGTTAAAACAATTCTGTAGCCAATTGTGAATATTAACTTATTATTTCCATTTATACGGTCAGTACACAGATTGTGACGGTTCATATTGATCCCTGTATCCATTCTGGCTATGTCAGTCGGGGGGGGAAAGACAACCAGACAGTGAGCCCTGAGGCTGAACCCCCTCCCACTGTCCCTACCTACTTGCCTCAAGACAGCTCTAGCAACTGCGGACAACCTCGGTGGCGGGTCCTATACTATGTAAGTGACACACGTAACAGACAAGACAGACAACACAATAAGGGGTAGTCGACGAGCCAGAATCAAAACCGAAGAATCGCCGTACAAATTCAGTAGGCAAAAACGGTAGTCAAGTCAGGGCAAAGGTTCGGCAACGATAACAGAAGGTACAAAGAGGTCACAGGGAAATATGGGAGCTGGATATACCAGGTAAGAACTAGACAATAGCCAGCACGCAAATGAGCCACTGACAGCCTTATAAGTAAAGCGGAGAGAACAGACAAGAAGTGATAGGACTAGTGCTATTGGAGTGAAATCAGCTGCATCAGTTCAGAAGAGCAGGTTAACTCATAAACTGCTGACCATAGTCAGTATGGTTGTGTCCAGACTCCAGAGGCACAATTCACATCGAACGGTTTGACTGACAGTACCCCCTCTTTGAGGGGCCTCAGGACCCTTAATCATTGGACCAGGTTAGAAGGATATAGTAAATGGTACCGCGCGGACCAGACGGGGGCGCATGCATGTCTTTAGCAGAGATCACGTGCGCTCCTCCGGTCCGAAACCCTTCCAGTGGACCCGATACTGTAAGGAGTCCTGTACCCAGCGGAATTCAAAATTCTCCCCCTCATACTCCAATTCCCCTGGACGTGAGTGGAGTCCGGAGGGAGGTGAAGGCAACACCGGTGGCAATATCTTTTCTTTTAGAAGAGACTATGAAACACAGGATGGATACGAAGAGCATTGGGTAGTTTCAACCTAAGGGTACTGGTTAATGATTTCCACAATGGTATAAGGTCCAATATTTGGTGCAGTTTCCCTGACTGCACCCTAAGTTTCAGATTTTTAACTGAAAGCCAGACCTTCTCACCTAGTACATATTGCTGACCAGAATACGTTTTTTTAGCATGTCTTTGATAGCCTCTTGGCTTTTTACCAAGTTCTGATGGCTTGGGCCCAAACTGTGCACAGTTTAGAGGAAAATGACCGGCTGAGGGATTAATAGATTCTGCAGAATGAACAGACGAGTACCTGGGGTAAAACCATAATTACAGAAGAAAGGTGACATTAATAGAACGTTTGTTCAGATTGTTTATAGCAAACTTCCTAGAGAAAGATGAGTCTTTCCACTATTCTGAGTATCAGCCACAAAACATCTTGAAAAGGCTCTAACGATTGATTGGTCTCTCTGTCTGTCCATGGTCTGAGGAGTGGAATGCAGACGGAAGGACAGGAGATACCTAATTGCCACAGAACTCCCTCCAAAACCTAGCCACAAACTGGACACCCCTGTCGGAGGAAACAACATTTCAGGCACCCCATGAAGACGTAGAAATATGATTAATAAAAAAGTGTGGGCGAGTGTGCGAGCGTTAGGCAGTTTGCGTAGTGGGATTAGATGACACATCTTAGAAAATCTATCCACCACTACCCAAATGACTGTCTTACACCTTAGATAGATGGCAAGTCGGTAATAAAATCCATAGAAAGATGCGTCCAAGGTCTCGTAGGAACCGGGTAGAGGATGTGTAACAGACCTGGTGGTCTACGAGGGACCTTGGACCTAGCACAACCTCACAAGCTTCGACAAAAGCCTTGACATCTCGAGCCAAGATGGCCACCAGTAATGGCGTGAGAGCAGATACTTAGTACCTGCCAACACCTGGATGACCAGACAAAACTGAACTATGAATCTCTTCAAAGAAATCGGGAGTCGAAGGTAGGCGGTAATACAACAAAGAGTATTGGAGTGTTATGAGGTTGCTTGACCCTGAGATTCTGCAATCAGGGTCACCAAGTACAGGTTGCAAAATAGACACTACTACCCGGGTCTTATAAACAGTATCAGATTGAGTCCTGGGGGAACTTTCTATATCAAAGCTACGAGACAAGGCGTCAGCCTTGATATTACGGGAACAGGTCGGTAAGTGACTTCAAAACGAATCTGGTAAAAACAAAGCCCATCGGGCTTGACCGTGGCGAGAGGACGTTTAGCATTGTCTAGGTAAACCAGATTCTATGATCAGTGAGTACCACCACCTTATGTTTGGCACCTTCAAGGAAATGCCTCCATTCATCAAATGCCAACTTGATGGCCAATAGTTCTTTATTACCGATATCATAGTTGCATTCAGCTGAGAGAACTTCTTTGAGGAAGAACGCAATAGGTCGCAGGTTAGTAAGAGTGTCCGATCCTTGGGACAACACCGCTCCTACCCCTACCTCTGATGCGTCCACCTACAATAAAATGGCGTTCAAAATTAGGTGTAGTCAATACTGGGGCCTCTTGAAAAACCACTTACCGGAGCTTGTCAAAAGCTCGGATAGCCTCATGAGACAGTTGACAAGATCTGCCCCTTCCTGGTGAGATCAGTAAGTGGTTTGGCTATACAGAAAACCCCTTAATAAATTTCCTATATTAATTGCGAACCCCAGAAATCTTTGTAAGGCCTTCAAAATTATGGGGACGTTCCCACTTTTCGATGGCCACACCTAAGGGGATCCATACGGAAGGAATTAGGGGTGAGTTGTAGTAAACCTAAAAAGAGACCTCCTGGATACCAAACTGACATTTAGACAACTTAGCAAAACAGACTGTTTTGTCTAAGCAGTTCCATCACTACACGAAACTGTTTTATGTGTGAAGCCCAGTCGGGGAGAGAAAAAATCAAATGTCATCTAAGTAGACCAACAAGAAAACGACCTAGATGCTGACGAAATATATCATTCACAAAATGTTGAAAGACCGCGGGGCATTACATGAGCCGAAAGGCATCACTGAGATTCAAAATGACCCTTGGGTATTGAAAGCGGTTCTCATTCATCACCCTCTCTGATTCTAATCAAATTGTAAGCCCCTCGCGCAAGTCTATCTTGGAAAACCATTTGGCCCCCACAATTTGGTAAATAAGTCAGGAATCAGGGGTAGAGGGTGTTGATTCTTAACAGTGATTCTGTTAAGTTGTCGATAATCTATACAGGGTCGTAATCCCCCATCCTTCTTCCCACAAAAAAGAACCCTGCTCCCATGGGATGAAGATGGGCGAATGTGACCCTTCTGGAGACTTTCATTAATATACCCGATAGCTCCATCCCTTTCCGGACAAGGACAGTTAAAAATACGACCTCGAGGAAAACTTGGCGCCGGGAATTAATTCAATGGCACAGTCGTATGATCTGTGTGGCGGCAATCCGTCCACTAGTTTTTTCATCAAATACATCCGCATAATCGGACAAAAAACTCGGAATATCCTCTCCATGGAAGAGCATCTAGGCAAAGAAACCACCTCACAATGGGAGTCACATTCAGTACCCCATTTCACCAGTTCCCGGTCGCAATTAAAAACAGGATTGTGCTTCTCCAACCAAGGCAAACCTAAGATCACATCAGACGACAGGTTATGCAGACAAAAAACTTCATACGTTCCACATGAACTTGCCCCCACCTTAACTCAAGGCAGGGAGTGATGTAACGTATATCCCCCTGAGCCAAAGGGGGCTGAGGTATGCTCCTGTGACATTAACAGGAGATTGGAGCAGAAGGGGACACACCTCTAGACCGGAAAAGAACATAGGGTTAACAAAATTAGCAGAAGACCCGAGTCAATCTGAGCAAAACCAGAGATGTTCTCCCTCCCAAAGACAATGAAATAGGCAATAATAACTTATTCTTATTGGTGAAGGTTACCTGTTCGCCTGAGTGACCCCTCGATAGTCACTCAGGAGTAGAAGTTTTTCCGGCGGGTGGTCCAGGAAGGGATGGACATTGCCGGACTCGATGTCCTGGATTCCCACAGGTAGAAACATAAGTTGTTCAACCAACGCATGCAGTCTGTCTTGGCATCAGTAGAATCCCATTGCATAGGTTCCTCTGATGGGGGGGTTATAGCAGGAGGGAAGGACTAGGGTTGGGAACACGAATGGTGAAGGTCTAAAAAAGCGTCTGATGTACCTTCTACTCCTTTAGCATGTCTCTCAAGCGTCTGTCAAACGGATAGCTAATGTCATGCTATCCTTCAAGTGAACAGGAGTGGGAAGGGTACAAAAGATCCTTCAACCGATTCACTTCTCAGTCGACCACAAAGAAACCTGTGATGACAATCGTGAGTGCCGAGTCATTCCAAGTGGAGGGACCACTCCACTGCCTAAAAACTCCGAGCAATATTCACTCCACAGGAAGGCCATACCTGCCTAGACCGTAAAGTGACGTTCAGGCATTAGCTTGCACATATCACGGGTCATCATACAGTAGCCCTAGGGCCTGAAAAAATCCAATCAAGTCTGCAAAAGAGGAGAACTAGGAGTGGAACGAGAAAAGCCCATTCCGTGGTGACCCCTGGAGTCAGCGACATAAACATGCCCCACCTTCTGGACCTCATCCCCAAGAAGACCGGGGTGCGCAATCTAAAAAACAATTTAACCCTCCCGAAAGGCCACAGAATCTCTTTCTATCCCCACTGGAAATATCTGGGAGTGTGTACAGGTGGCTCAGGGTGGTGGCTGGGGAAGCCATGGTAACTGCGTGGGGCGTCTCCTGTCATGAAGCCGAACAGCTCAGTTCATGCAACACCATCGGTGTTTGGTGATTGCTGCATCTTGTTCCACAATATTTGTCAAACGCACAGTAGTTCTTGCAGTCCTGACAGAGTAGATATTTTGGTGCTGGCTATTTCTGTCAGGCCGGGGGGGGAAAGACAAACCAGGACAGTGAGCCCTGAGGCTGGAACCCCCACCACTGTACCCCTACCTAATTGCCTCAAGACAGCTCTAGCAACTGCGGACAACCTCGGTGGCGGGGTCACATATACTATGTAAAGTGACACACGTAACGGGACACGACAGACAAACACATAAGGGGTAGTCGTGACGAGCCCGAGAATCAAAACCAGAAAGAATCGCACCAGTACAAATCAGTAGGCAAAAACGGTAGTCAATGTCACGGCCAAAGGTCCGGGCAACGTGATAACAGAAGTGTACAAAGAGGGTACAAGGGAAATGGGGAGTCTGGGATATCCAGGTAAAGAACTACGACAATAGCCCAGCACGCAATTGCAGCCACTGGCAGCCTTATAAGTAAAGCTGGAGAGAGGAGGACAACACAGAAGCTGATAGGACTAGTGCTGATTGAGCTGAAATCAGCTGCATCAGCCGCAAGGACCCAGGTTAACTCATATAATGCTGGACAATAGTAGCGGGGTGTGTCCAGACTCCAGAGGCACAATTCACACTGAACGGTTCTGACAGGCTCATTTTCGGTTATTTATAAACCCCATCAATATGTTAAGGTAAGAAAATACAAATTTCATGCTGATGTCTTCCGTGGCATGGTCAAAATAATATTTCCACGATATAGCTTACTGTTATCTACGAGAATTAGACTATTCCGTCCCATTACATTCAAATCTCATCCTATAAGACTTAAGGGGTGAGCTTGTTAATTTGCTACTTCAGTGAATCGCCCCCAATCTATCCCTGAAATCCAAGATGGATTTTTAGTAGAAATTTCCAGACGTGGATATCAGGGAAATGGTGCCGGAAATAGTAAAATAAGTGTGGAGATAATGTTTACTTTAGTCTTTTACTATTGTTTTTTTCTATTTGAGAAGAAAATTATATACAACCGGGGCGATTATAAAGGGTCGGGATTTACCTACGTTTTCGGGATTTGCAGCCGCTAGTGGACAGGTATTTAACGGTGGGGATTGTGTCGCGTCCAACAGAGTTGTGGTGGCTGTGCTGGCTTTCATGTGACAGAAATTCGGGGGTTGGGCCGACGGACGATAAGACTGATTTGGAGTGATGTGCGGGATTTAAATTTTTAAATTGTGTCGTGAGAAAATGCACGTACAAGCAACGGGAAAAGAAGAAGAAGGGAGAGCTCCATCGGACCTGAGCGGGGAAGGCGGCAAAAGTGCATCTTGGTTGGACAATGCACTTTCATGAACTCCAAGGGATCGGCGGGGTAAGTAAATGTGCCCCACTGTGTGTTTTTGATCAAAAAATCCACATATAAAATGGCAGCCTTCACATCACAGCAAATAAGACGAGCTGAAAGTGCACAATCTTTTATGAAAGTGAACATGGAATAAAAAAAAAACATAATTAGTATTTCAACTATTTTTACACTTTGCAGTGTTAATCAACAAGGCATAATTTATATGTAATGGCCGCCACGCCCGTTCATTGCCTCCGGCTAGGCATTCTCCTTGAAGGAGTGTCTCAGATGTTCAGAGTGTTTTCCAGAAAAAGGTTGTGTGTGTAGAGTCAGGGAAAACACCAAGTATGGAAAATTGATCAAATAAAAGCACACACCAAAAAAGTATTCACTCATGACAAAAGGTGTAACAAAAATCAAGAAAGAAAATGAACTAAAAAAAAAAAACACACAACAGATACTAAATCTTTAATCCTTTTTAAAATAAGATTGGATTAGGGAATGGAAACAGGAGGAGGGAACTATTTATATTAGATATTTTATCCAGTAGGAGTAGGGAACTACATTTATGAATTAGGGTAGTCTTCCACAAAAAAAACATAATTTGTTAAAAGAGGTTGGCCACTAATACATTTTACCAGGGTCACCACATATCTACTTCATTGGTGGTAAAGTACACTCTCACATATTAGTGGTTGGGGGGAGGGGTGTGCAGTCTGACATCAAGATACATAGGCCAGAGTATCAGAGTTGTGGGACACTAGTTCCATTTTTTGCGCCTACATGGGCAGATCGTTGCGGCAGAATTTATCCAATAATAAAACCATCTGTGATGAGTTCAGCATCTGCCTCTTATTAATCACTTGTGAGTCTCAGGCATGATTTTGCAGACTAACATTACTTTAGGCACAATGTTAGATTCGGGCATTTGAATCTAAGCCTCCTACAAGCTCCTCTCTGACCTCTGACACCCAGCATGACAATGGAACTCAAGCAGCACCCAGGTTTGTGATACCCTGGACACCAGTGATCTCCGTCAGCAGGGCTAACTCCTGAGGGGATCCTCCAGTGCTGATCTTTTGCTGCCCCCTGTAATTTGGCCAGTATTCTCCTCAGAACTAGTGTGGTCATCCTGATGCCATGGGGACACTTCTCTGTATGTCTTTCCCCAACACTTCTTTTCTATCCTGTTTGGCTGCTGCTTTGCAGGAATATGTTGTAAACAGTAGCTCAAGACTATAAACAGAGGTTGTATGTAGTGTAAACACTGGCTGGTCTTGCTTGCTGTAATATACAAGTGCTGCACTGCTCTGCACAAGAGATCATGTTTGCTTCTCATCTACACACCATCGGGCTGGAGTGTTTTTTCAAAAAGTAGCTAAGATGAATCATTAGTAGGTGCAGCAACAAACATCTGGATTGATAGGATAAATGAGGCAAAACTACAGCAAATGAAGTCTTTAAAAACTAACAAAAAAAACCTTTCATGTATTTACTAATCGGGAATTATGTCCGAGGTAGGTAGTAGTTTCATCTGAAAAAAACTGGTGTTAATTTTTTACACAGTAATTCACAATTTTTTACAAAATATTGGTTAATGGGAATATTCAAGTATTTATTATCTAAATACTTACATTGGGTGTAAGGGGAGTCTATTGTGTCTTAAACTTACCTTGCATTCTAAGAGAATCCTGTGTGTAGTCCCAAGGTTGGGCTTTGGTTTGGCTACATTTCAAAGAAACAACAAATGACTTGTCTGTGCTGGTCAGCCCTCAGCTCTCAGCTGTACCGGAGCACAAAGGTGGGGGCCAAAAGCTGAAAATCATCTATCTGTTCATTTGGAACCTATTCAATGTCTCTCTATTATTATTATATATTGTATCTACTTTTGTAAAATTTTTTTACTCCAATATGAGGCACAGGTAACATAGAGATTTAGCTATCTCTAAGTGTTCTGATATTTCAGTGTGAGTAGATTCATAAGTAGTGGGTGTTTATGCGCTTGGGAAAAGGGGGTAACACCTTACATTACCCTTGCATACACGCCTGGCAACCACAATGTTCTCAGATTAAGTGTGATTAATCAAAGAGCGATGATGACGCAAAGTTTCAGGAAGCTCTAAGCCTGAGCTTTAGTTTTTTAAAATGATTTATCACAACCTGTGTGATACAAAAGTAAGTGTACAGTACAATGCTAGTGAGTGACATTAGCATTCATATTATAGGTGAAAAATATATAGATACCTTTGCACCTAAGCATGAAGTAGACCAGAAGGAACTGTGTATGAAGGAGAAGAAGCCAGCCTACATTTCTATTTAGTACGGGGTGTGATTTGATCTAGGTTTAGTTTCTCAGTGACGCAACCAGAATAGGTGATATACATTTTTTTTTAAATCATGAAATTGTATCGTTTTCATTGGTTAATGAGGTTTCTTATAGACTGCACTTCCTGTTCTGGTTAGAGACCACTTCTTAGCAGCCTCATCTTATTTTTTTTGAATTTTTGATGGTTTTGAGACTTTTATTCGACTGTAGAGAAACAACCCCATAGGGTAAGACAATGCCAACCAGATTTATAAAGGGCCAAAAGCCCTTTAATGATCTGACAGTGATCGGAGTCAAAGACAAGACAGGATTCATTACATGGAGTCTGCAAAGTGGTTAAACCTATCCCCAATAGTTCTAGGTTTTGAAATTTTATTATTTTTCAAACAACAGGGGCGGTTATTAAGGGACACCTGTCAAGATTTATAGACCCCCATCATGTATGCACTAACCAATCCCTAGCCCTTTTCTAAGAATTATTAATGACATATCCTGGCTTTAGTCAAAGTTCAGAAATGCAACATATTCCTCGTACTAATAGCATACATATTGGTCCAAGTGTGATGCTCCTTTGGTCCAGCGGTCTTCTTTATTCAGAGGAGGTCCGATTCCAGGCATGCCGTCGCTGTGGAGGATCGCTAGGTGAAGGAGAGGAGAGTAGCGGGACCTCCGCGTGGCTGACTAACCGTGTGGCTCACATCAGTGTGTATGGGGGCTTAAGTCTACCATTGTACACTTAAAACCCGACTCGGCTTGTGTAATGGAGTCTTTTTCTTGGTGCTGCCCCAATAGCTGGCAACAGGAAACCGTGAGAGGGCATAACAGGGATAAGCCACGGGTGTATTGCCACAAGCAGACCCAAAGAGGGGGACATATGACATGACGAACCAGTATTATAATTACGCAATGATTTCATGAGTCAATGAAGTACAGAGATTTTTGAGGGATACGGGCAAGAAATTAAAGACCAACGAGAATCTGACAAGCTTATTCCCAGTCGGAGTAGCACGGGAGCCGGATCTTTTAGCCTAGAGTGATGCCCCTGGGGGTTTGGGTGGCCATAGGCCTTCTAGAAGGTTTGGGCCACTGCCCAAATGCCCTTCAATATAATCCACTACTGTCCAACCGTTATTTATCTATTTCATTTGTGTTAAATTTACACTAAAATTATAGTAAGTAGATGCAATCAATATGATAGCTAATTATGAATGACGTGGTTAAAAAGACAAACTACCATTCAAATCATGCATGAGAAACCAGGGGACACTCACCCATAGATCCAGGCCGCGTGACTATGGTAATCTTCGATATTTGTTATCAATGATACCATTACACAATGCTGGGAGCAGGTTGTGGGGCCACATTACGTATAATGAGTTACTGGTGTGCCTGATGTGCATGGAGCCCTCTTAGGTGTTTAGGGAGCGACGGAGCAATAACCTGTGCTGTGGAACATAAGCAGACAGGTCCCAAGTCCCTGAGAGGGGAGTGGCAACTCCAAGCTGGCAGGAGCGCGAGCAGGACACGAAAACACTGGTGTTGTCAGGAATTTCAGGGCTTAATGTGCCACAGGGGTCTCCGCAGAATCTCTACATAATCTTCGAATGGATGCTGGGCTCATAGGTCCCCCGAACAGGCCATGTGCACTGGAGCGGATGGTCGGAAAAACACGATGTGCCGCCAGTCTGTTGCTGGTTCGATTCTAGACCTGGGAATGCGTACAGAGATGAGTGTCGGTGCCAAAGATCAGCTGAAACCAGGGGGGACAAAGGGGGAAACAGTAGGAAAAAGGGAAAGATGGCATGGCAGCAGCAATGGCAAGCCAGGCGTCTATCGCAGCCACCATCTTGATGACTCTGTATGACCTCCTTCCTCTTAAAATCAACTTTTAAAACCATGCTAATGACCAGAAGGCTATCAAGAGTACTCTCCTGGATCTCCTCATACCTCTCTGATAGGGCACACAACCTCTTCCCCTTGTCCCCGCTCTATTGGTTTCCCTCAAGAGTTCGGCCCTGAGATCCCTTACTCTTCACCATTTGCACCTCTGGCCACGGACCAGCTCATTAAAATCCTATGGCTTTAAATACCAAACCCATATGCAGATGACACAAAGATCATGTTTCAGGTCCAGATATCACCTTCATCTAGCCAGATCAAGAGTGTCATTCAGCATTCTACCTCCTCCCATGGACACCTCTCACATTCGACCATTACTCAATACAAAGAGCCAGCAAAAGCACTAATCCATTCCCTCACTACTCCCCTGGACTATTGTTGCAATGTCCTTGCTCATCGTGGTTCTCCAGCTATCTGTCCCCTCCAATCCACGCTTCTTAAAGCAGGACTCGTAGGCACATTTGGGCCACTAAACCACAACAGGTATCCTTTTTCCGAGTCCTTCCATGGCTGCAGATGAAAAAAAGACTTTATTACTTTCTAGAGATGAGTCGATGAGGCGCTCGTGATGAGGCGCCACTTGGACTCCTCTTTGTGGCTCCCGCGTTACCCAAGCAGTTCTTTAACGACAAGCCAACTTCACAGCACATGACCGTGTAAGGCACACGGTATTACACGCAGACCGAGATAAGTCATTACATTTTAATTTACCTCTAGTACAGTGGACTCTGCCAGATTGCTTGTTAGCATCACAGAAAAAAGGTCCTCTTCCTACGTCACAATCACTGTAGTTTTGTATATTGTACTTGATTTGTTCTTGGCTTTAGAATGCTTACTTATCATACAAAGGCTACACAAGAAGCTAATGTGCTCTAAGATATAATAATAATACCTATTAATGTATAGACCGCTTCAGTGGTCAGATGCCTGCTGACAACTGTCAGATACACGTAAAATCACCTAGTGGATGTTCAACATGTCATGTTAATCTCTTAGCTTTTCTTAATTCTATGAGCGCTGAAGGAATGTTGATTTCCAAGAGGCATATTCATCCTCGATATTCTTAAATGCCCCACGCTTTTTATTGGATTAGATTTGACAACCGTATATCTGGATTAGGAGGCCGCATGTCCACATTTTTGTCACTTTGAGACAGTTTTGCTGTAAATAATGCACTGATTTTCGGGGGGAAGGATGGCTGGTTAAGACCCCATGACACACAGGGTATTTAGAACACGGTGTTCTCCAACCTACCCAAATTTATATCACAATGCCTGTTATACACTTAATACACAGCAGTGTCTCAACCCTGTGGTCAGGGACCTTGAAGGGTCGTCGAGCCATCGTTCACAATGGTAGTCCTAAGACATAAGAAAACATGTTTTCCATGGTACGGGTACCGCGAAGACACTGCTCAGACTTATCCATATCGCGCCCGCTTCCTGCCCATTCCTGCCCGCTCCATGATAAACAAATGTACATGCTTGTTAAGACTGCAAGACTTTGTAAAAGAAGTGGCCACTGCACAGTTCTCCTTCTTTTAGTCTTTACTGAGGCTCCTTTATTTGATATGGGCTTTACTGGTGGTGCATGCCTGTGGCTGCTGGGCTACAATGAGGATCAGTGTCACTACTCGGCTACTGGGGGTGTACTGTGAGGATTGGCTAGTGGACAGCATGGACTGCTGGCTGGGAGATACCGTGACTGCTGGCTACTGGATAGGCACTCGTGCCTACTTGCCATCCACTGGTGGACTATTATGGCATCACTGACTTATATTAGGTCTAACACTGTGACATATGGCGGCTGGACTGTGACTATTGGCTACGTGGGGGATTACACTGTGGACTCCGGGCTTACTGGGGATCACTGGTCGTTCTATGATTAAGATTCATAAGAGTAGGAAAATTAAGTTATATGAAGCAGCAATGAAAAAATATTCTTATGATTGGGGTGACCACAACATAAGAAGTTTTATCAAAGGATGTGGCGAGAGTCCCATTATAAATGTGGTGCGCGGTCTGAATCAGCACCAGAAACAACCTTTAGGTGCGTGTTTTTGTGGTGCAAGGCAGACTATAGTGCAGCCGATGACACAAAACTGGACCAGACACTAATAAATACTGTGTAGGCCAGACAGAAACTGGGTGCAATAACACTCAAATCAATGATGCTGAGCCATCGAGTAGTAGACCCTGCCGGCGGTCCTTGCACTAACCTTCTTATGGGAAGAGTGTCAAAGTGTAAAGCCCACTAAACACCAAACAATAACATTGGGAACAAATAAATGGTTTTTGTGGTGCCCGGGAGTTTGCACCTGATTCTGGAGATTTTGAGCAGCTGATTCCAAAAATAAAAACTTACTTCTTCTTGCAGCATTTCATCAAGAAATAATAAATGGTTACAGGACTGTACTATGGATGATGGGATAAATAAGAGGTGGCTGATTACTATTGGAGCATCCAGTGTTGAACATCCAAAGAGAACCCCCCAGCACAGGAAATCCACAGCTGGTTTCAGCAACCTGTAGACATTCTTCATCTACAAACCACAATAATATACATTTATTTCCAAAAATTTTTGTACATAATGAGTGACCACTAGTTTGAAGCAGTGGATACTTTGTAAGAAGATCTCCAAAATGCAACTCTAAGGCACCAAAATGATGTTTCCAGTGTAAGTGGTCTTTGCGGTCCCGGTGGTACAGATAGGTTCCCTGGGTTGTAAGCAAGATGGTAATTATGTATTCGTTATAACTGGGTCGAGACAACTAAAATGTTTTTGCCACAGTGACAATTGGAGTTTCAAGATTTTTTGCTTGTGCGTGTAAGGGACTAAGGAGTATCAATTAAAGCTTTCATACAGACACTTTCTAGCTGATCATTGCAGTCTGGGACTAAAGTAAAGCATCAAAGAGATTCACCAAAGGTCACAGTGGGCAAAGGGGTCCGTCTTTAATAGGGTCGTCTGTAAATTGGGTCCATAAGTAGGGGAGGACCGCTCTGCACTGGATCTTTAAAGAATAAGTCTCACTGTCTGGGGAAGCAATTACCTTCAGGGTGGCCTAAGTCACCTTGGACCTCTAATACCAGTCCTGGTAACCCTCACCAGCAAGTAAAAGTAAATTATTCCTAGGACTGACTTTCTGTGTATTATATACAGCCACATGCAGAAAATTGTCTTATCATCTTTAATGATCCCCTGATTCCCACAAGACGTTTACAATATGATCATGGAATCACGTCCGAATTGGCACACCCCAACCTTAAATGATCCTGCCAACCATTGCTTGTAACTGAGCCAAAGGATTTCATCTCGTTTACAGATAGAGTTATAGGTAATTGTTCATTATCATACTCATTCAACCAATATGAACTCAATGTCAATTCACCGCAGACTATAAATGTCAAAAATAGTTTATTCATGACCAATATTTGCCAAAATTACAGACTGTGCAGCCTGTAAGTCAAACTGCTAGCAGTCGTTGTCTCTGGAAGCCGCTTCACACGTGTTAAGTATGTATTTCTCACTGTGGACACCAGAAGTAAAGTCCACTTCGAATTCATGTATTTCTAAGAACTGGGATGGGGCAGTTTCGCGGTCATAGTATAGGGTTATCTTTCTGCTAATATTGTACTAGGAATCCTGTTACATACTTAAACATTAAGAACAAAATGTTAATTATGTGAAACAAATAAGACACAATTTCTCAAAAGTATCACTTACACTGGTGGTGACGGGAGTTTCCCTTATTGGAAATCTTATCATTAAAGCGGCCGTCCACTTTCAGAAAATAATTGATATGGTTTGTGTAAGGAAAAGTTATACAATGTTCCAATATACTTTCTGTATCAATTCCTCACGGTTTTCTAGATCTCTGCTTGCTGTCTTTCTATAGCAGGGGTCAGGAACCTTTTGGCTGAGAGAGCCCCAGCACATACATTCAGTAGATAGGTAGCCACAGCACATACCCCCAGTAGATAGGTAGCCACAGCACATACCCCCAGTAGATAGGAGCCCCAGCACATGACCAAAGTAGATAGTAGAAAAGACATGCCCCCAGTATATAGGTAGCCACAGCACGTGTCCCCCAGTATATAGGTGGCCACAGCACGTGTCCCCAAAGTATATAGGTGGCCACAGCACATGCCCCCCAGTATATAGGTAGCCACAGAAGTGTCCCCCAGTAATAGGTGGCGACAGCACATGCCCCCCAGGTATATAGGTTAGACACAGCATGTGTAACCGCCAGTATATAGTGGCCACAGCACATGCCCCCCAGTATATAGGAGAGCACAACAGGCACGTGTCCCCCAGGTTATAGGTGGCACAGCACGTGTCCCCCAGTACAGGGCCCATTAGCACGCCACCCCCTAGCCCATCCGATGTACCCCACTATATGGGTAGCCACAGCACATGCCCCCCCGAAAATAGGTAGTCACAGCAAAAAAATAATAATAATATATCACTACCAGCGCTCCCTGACATGCCAGCTCCTCACACTCCATGCTTTACTCTTTGATCCCAAGGGCTGGGCAATGGCACATGGGTCGCCACAAAGGAACATAGGCAGCCATCATATTTATTAAAGATCTGGTCTGGAAGCCAGATGCAGCCAACAAAGAGTCACATCTGGCTCCCGAGCCGTAGGTTCCCTACCTCTGCTCTATAGAAAGCCTCTATGTTCCACTTACAATGGATAGAAATCTGGTTAATGGTCATGTGAGTTCACACGGTCCACAATCCATTATTATTACATGGGAAATACTGGAAATTAGTACTTCTGTGATATAATATTATATATAATAACAATTTATTATATATTATAATATAATAAAATTATATTGCAAAAATATGTTCTCTTCATTACACAAACAAATTCAATTTTGCTGAAGTGGACAACCCCTTTAAGTATTATACAATTGTCACTTTGACGGGAAGTTGCTATAGCCAACAAGTGACTGGCCAGTCACACAACACATAGGAAACTGTATGCTTAAAAAAAAAAAAAATGAGCATTTAATATTAATATTTTTGTTATCCTGAAGATGTTGTGATAACGGCCCCTGTGGTTCACCACCCATATTTGAAGGACTTGTTAATTTTTAAGAAGGTAACAGTGAAATTCTTGGTGATGGTGTAGTCTCTGCGTTAGACATCCATACTATTCGAGGAAGTATAGACTACCGTTAGACCGAGCTGTGTCATCCCAAACACGTCAAGGCCATGTAACTGAAGTGGACATGGGGGATTCAATGGAAATCTGATAAATGGGGAAGACGCTCTGCCTGGTGAATCTGTGACTTCTACAGATTTTTTTTTTTATGGAGGAGGGACGGGTGAGGAGTGCTCTTGCCACCTGACCTATGTGTGCAAGGGGCCTAACCCTGATATATCTTTTTTTTTTTTACAATGAAAGAAATTTTGCCTCACTACAAAGTAGGAGTACAACAGTGGGGAGCTTATCTACTAAGGGTACGCGGATTGCATACAGTGGACTTCTTAATGTTTTCAGGGATGGCACGGGCTGGGACAGGTATTTAGAGGAGATTGCTGTCGACGCAAAAGGGGTCTTGCGTTTGCAATCGTGGCGGCTTCTGGACAGAAATCAGGGGGCGGTATTCGGACTGATGTGCAGGATTTAACTTTAAAAATTGTTCACAGACATGCCACTTACATGCCCCTGAAGAAGGGTGAATTCCGGCTGACCTGAGCAGGGAAAGCGACACATGCAGGATATCAGGTGCACAATCTTAGCGAATCGTGCCAGAGTGCATTATACAGCAGGAACAAATGCTCTGGGGGTAATCTCCTCGGGACAGGAAGTAAATCCAGTCTCTATCACTCTTATAAAAAAGTTAACACCTGGCAACTGCTTTAGGCCATTGGACAAGTGTCCACAAATCTATTGGAACAGCGTGAAGGATCCTACTGTGTAATACAACCATAGGATTACAGGTGAATTTCAGACGGTGGGATACAACATATAAAACTGCTCCCTAGGGTGCCAATACATTTTATGATTGAAAAATAAGCGCTGGTCTTATCCAGGGACTGTGGATTGGTTCTGGTTTGTAATCATGTATACAATTTACTTATTGCTTAGGTTACATTTTAGGGCATCATAGTAAACACTGACATTTGGTTCAAAAATAAACAAAGTAACTATTGCGGCTGTGTTATGTATATAGTTTATGGTTTATGTCACAAAGTATGTGAAAAGTTACACCCTCCTTTGGTTGCACTTGGTTATATTCCGCTGTTTGGGAGGAGTAGAATTTTAGTGTGTTTTGTGTGAAATATAGTGATGTCCCCAACCTTTCTAAACAAAGTATGTTTGTGTATTGGAAGCATCAGGGGTTTGATATAGAAATGTTAAGACGACATATTCGCAGAAAAAAAATCTTTGGTGTTATTGAATCATCTAAAGGAGGAAAACACATGAAACCAAAAATTTCAAATATTTATTTATCTAATGAATGTATGTTTATAAGTTGTAGTAAAAGTTCCACCTACAAAATCATTTACATGAGAGTTGTCACTAGAAAAAAACATCTTAACTCATGTTGCAACAGCCCAAGGGTGACTATTGCATGGTGGGGTCTATTAAGTAGGACACCCACTGATTATAAGAACAGGGGTTCCTAACCCCCTAATGATAAAGTTTACGACAGATGTTTAAATTAGCATAAGGTATGTCGTGTTTGGACAAGTAGAGCCTATGTATAGCTGAGGAAATCTACCATCAAGATCTGGATTATAACTAAGTACACCTAATGTGGTGTGTGTGCCACTCTGTCAGGATTCAGCCTTCAATCTAGCTTTTTATGCCTTTTTTTTCCGAAAAAAAGGCTTATTTAAATTATTGTAAGAGCCCTCACAGAGGCAAAAATAGATGGACAAGCCCCCATATGAGGATGGAGGACAGGGGCCACAATATGAGGAGAGGGAGGCAAGGCACTGATGGAGGATCGGATGAGGGGCCACAATGGAGAGATGGGAGCAAAGAGGAGGAGATGAGCGACAGGGGGCCACAATATAGGAGATGAGGGAAGGAGGCCACATAGAGGATAGGAGGACAACAAAGAAGGAGAGGCCCCAGTACAGGAGAGGCCAAATACAGGGAAGATTGCCGGACCCCGGCCAATCATACTGAGGGGATGGAGGACAGGAGGCCCACACATATGAGGGAAGGGATGGAGGACCAGGAGGCCAAAAGAGAGAAGGAGATGGAGGACAGGAGGCACCAATAGAGGGAAGATGGAGGACAGGAGCGGCCACAATATGAGAGGAAAGAGGAGGACAGAGGAGGCACACTAATATGGGAATGGAAAGATGGGAGGGTACAGGAGGCCACAATATGAGGGAAGGATGGAGGGACAGGAGGCCACAATACGAGGGAGGATGGAGGACAGGAGGGCCCACGAATATAGGAGTGAGGGAAGAGCCAATAAGGAGGAGCGGAAGGAGGCCACAATATGGGAGGGGGACAGGGGCCACAACGAGAGGAGGAGACAGTGAGGCACAATATGAGGGAGGGGATGGAGGACAGGAGGCCACACATATAGAGGAGAGGAGGACAGGGAGCCACAATATGGAAGTGAGGCAGGGCAACTACAGGAGGATGGAGGACAGGAGGCCCACAATGAGGGAAGATGGAGGGGACAGGATGGCCACAATCGAGGGAGAATGATGAGAAGGGAACAATATGAGGGGAGGAGGGCGCACAATATGAGGGGAGATGGAGGGACAGGAGGCCACAATATGAGGAGGAGGAGGAGCAAATGGAGGGGATGGAGGACAGATGGCCACAATAGAGGGGGATGGATGAGGACAGGGAGGCCACAATACGAGGAGGATGGAGGACGGACGGCACACAATACCGAGATGAGCAGGAGGCATACGGGGAGGGACGAGGACAGCGCCAGCAAAATATGAGGGGAGGATGGAGCGCCAGGAGGCCACAATACGAGGAGGATGGAGGACATTTTGGAGGCCACAATATGCGAGGGAGATGGAGGACAGAGCCACATCATGAGGGGAGAGATGGAGGACATGTGAGGCCACAATATGAGGGGAGATGGAGGACAGGAGGCCACAATACGAGGAGGATGGAGGACAGAAGGCCACAATATGAGGGGAGATGGAGGACAGGAGGCCACAATACGAGGAGGATGGAGGACAGGAGGCCACAATATGAGGGGAGATGGAGGACAGGAGGCCACAATATGAGGGGAGATGGAGGACAGGAGGCCACAATACGAGGAGGATGGAGGACAGGAGGCCACAATACGAGGAGGATGGAGGACAGGAGGTCACAAAAGTAAAAGGAGATTAAAATTAAAGAGAGGTATAATATGTTGCACTATAAGTTTCATTAAGGGGTATTATATGGGTCCTTAAGGGGATTTGGCCACAGAAAGGGGCATTATACTATGTGGGGGCCATTAAGGTTGATATTATACTATGCTTGGGAGTGGGGCAGGGGTGGGGCAATGGGCAAGGTTTCTGAAAAAAGGGAGGGACTTTTCATCCACCTTCTCTAGCCCAAAAGTTGGGAGGTATGCACCTGCAGGCTGAAGTAGGTACTTTGTGCACTTCATATTGTTACCAGATCCCATCACACGTTGGGGGCTCAGCTAACTTTGATGTAATGTGTATGGCCATATTCACATTGAGGTTCACTAAAAAAGGGATGTCTCTAACCAAGCTCGGAATCACAGCTGTGATACTATAAGCCATAATAAGAACATGAGATGGTTTACATTATCTGGTCTTGTCAATGATACTTATACACAACATACACTCACCGGCCACTTTATTAGGTACACCATGCTAGTAACGGGTTGGACCCCCTTTTGCCTTCAGAACTGCCTCAATTCTTCGTGGCATAGATTCAACAAGGTGCTGGAAGCATTCCTCTGAGATTTTGGTCCATATTGACATGATGGCATCACACAGTTGCCGCAGATTTGTCGGCTGCACTTCCATGATGCGAATCTCCCGTTCCACCACATCCCAAAGATGCTCTATTGGATTGAGATCTGGTGACTATGGAGGCCATTTGAGTACAGTTGACGCCAAATTCTGACCCTACCATCCGAATGTCGCAGCAGAAATCGAGACTCATCAGACCAGGCAACGTTTTTCCAATCTTCTACTGTCCAATTTCGATGAGCTTGTGCAAATTGTAGCCTCAGTTTCCTGTTCTTAGCTGAAAGGAGTGGCACCCGGTGTGGTCTTCTGCTGCTGTAGCCCATTTGCCTCAAAGTTCGACGTACTGTGCGTTCAGAGATGCTCTTCTGCCTACCTTGGTTGTAACTGGTGGCGATTTGAGTCACTGTTGCCTTTCTATCAGCTCGAACCAGTCTGCCCATTCTCCTCTGACCTCTGGCATCAACAAGGCATTTCCGCCCACAGAACTGCCGCTCACTGGATGTTTTTTCTTTTTCGGACCATTCTCTGTAAACCCTAGAGATGGTTGTGCGTGAAAATCCCAGTAGATCAGCAGTTTCTGAAATACTCAGACCAGCCCTTCTGGCACCAACAACCATGCCAAGTTCAAAGGCACTCAAATCACCTTTCTTCCCCATACTGATGCTCGGTTTGAACTGCAGGAGATTGTCTTGACCATGTCTACATGCATGAGTTGCCGCCATGTGATTGGCTGATTAGAAATTAAGTGTTAACGAGCAGTTGGACAGGTGTACCTAATAAAGTGGCCGGTGAGTGTATATATTCTCTAGCTGACAAAGTTGAAACATGTTTGAGATTTTCATATGGAAATCCTTATACCCTCTACTACACATGAGATTATTTGTACCCCACGGAAAGACAGAATATCACATCAGGAGGAGCTGTTCTGCCTGCAGATTCTTATGAATATTTCCTTATCATACAGAGGTGTAAGAAGTGACCCTACACCATATATATTGTTTACCTTCCAATAGTATTGTAGGACCTCTCCTGTCATGTTTTATAGTTATGATAACACAACATACATCAGCCTCAAGGTGTAAGTGTTATATAATATCTGAGGGTGAAGACACACATGGCGTTTTTGGGCCGTTTTTACTAAGTGCGTTTTCAGATCGTTAAAAACACATGCGTTAAAAAACGCATCCGTTTTTTAAAAACGCACGCGTTTTTGTCCGTTTTTCATTTCGGAAAAACGGACAAAAACACGTGCGTTTTCAAAAACCGCATGCGTTTTTAAAAAACGGATGCGTTTTTTAACGCATGCGTTTTTAACTATCTAAAAACGCACTTCGTAAAAACGGCCCAAAAACGGCCTAAAAACGCCATGTGTGTCTTCACCCTAAGGCATGAGATGGCCACAAACACTACCGTACTGCGCCAACAATAATCTACTATACTTATCTCCACAACAGCGCCAAATACAAAAAGAGAATGATAAGTGAAATACTCTCAAGTATTAAAAAAAAGCTAATTTTTACGACAATAATGCAGTCCCGGATAAAATTACCATGTAATCTACTGGTCTCTAAGGTAAGTAAGGTTTGGAACCTTAAGTTGAATAAGGTTAGGTTTGTTCTTAAGTTGAATTTGTATGTAAGTCGGAACAGTTTTTTTTATAATTGTGATCCCAGCCAAAATTTGTTTGCTCTCTGTGACAATTGGATTTTAAAAAGTCTGGGTTTTCATAAGAACTAATATTAACATTCTGGACACATTTGATAACTGTTACAAATGATCATTGTAGCCTGGGGCTAAAGTTCAGTAAATAACCAACATCAAGAGTCCCGCCTGTAACTAGGGATGTCTTTAAGTCAGGTGTTATTAAGTCAGGGACTACCAGTATTGTCCAAATTTCACAATATATTTTTGAATGGTTATTCATCCATTTCCATGTTATACGGTCCTTAAAGAGAACCTGTCATCAGGAATGTCATTTTAGCTAGTGATTGGTTCCAATAGTCTATGTTATGCAGACTCATTTCAGCAGTTAATATAATTGTAACTCACATTACCTGGCTCCCTGCCAGCAGCGTGCGGTGAGTCCCAGGGAGAGGCCAGCTGCTGCCTGCGTGTGCCACTGTTAGTCTCCTCTCCTCCTCACTTATGCAGCTCCTTCCCCACTTCCTGTCATGTGCATAGAGCAGACAGGGGAGGAAGGGGGATGGTTTGAAGTAGAGGAAGATTGCATGAGGATACACAGGCACACACAGGCTGCAGCTGCCCCTCCCCTGGAAATCAGCACATGCTGCTGGGAGGGAGCCAGTTAATGTGACTTATGATAAAGGAAACCTACCACTTCGGATAGGGCTTATAAGCAGCACATGTCGTGCACCAGCTCAGGGTGACCTGGTGCCGGCGCTTATCTCTGTTATGTTTTTAAACTGTTTTAAAGTGTTTTAACAGTTTATTAATTTTTATATCCTTACTAGCTTCCCCGCACCGAGGTCCGCGTTTGGCGCACCATGCGCGCTACTACTTCCTATTCAGATGCACACACGGTCGCGCGCATGGTGCGCTGAGCGCGGACCGCGGTGCGAGGAAGCTAGTTCGGATATAAACATTAATAAACTGTTAAAACACTTTAAAACTGTTTAAAAACATAACAGAGATAAGCGCCGGCACCAGCTCACCCGGAGCTGGTGCACGGCATGTCCAGCTTATAAGCCCTATCCCAAGTGGTAGGTTTCCTTTAAATTTAGTATTTACCGTATTTACTGGAGTATAAGTAAAAAGTGATTATGAAATAGTGGTTTGGATAGCTCCCAACTAGTGACAAGCAGAATTTTAAAAAGATGTCCATCGTCATTTAAATCACCCATGGTCACACGTGCACCAGCACTAACCTGTGTGTGGTGAGTCTTGGTACATCAGTAGCCTGTATCTCAGTCTTATTCATGCATTCTTGCTCTACCCTATACCATCCCTGGATGAGTGTGGAGGAGAGGAGACTGAGACACACGCACACACAGGCTGCGGCTTCCCCCTTCCCTGGGACTCACCACACGCTGCTGGCAGGGATCCCAGTAATGTGAAATAAAGTTTTGCAAAACACCGAAATTATTCAGAATGTTGACTAAAGCATTACTTATAGATCCAGACACTGTGACAGTGCCTTATTCTTATGTTTGTTATCCATGGCTTATTTCCTTCTAAAATCAACTTTTACAATTATGTTATTAAGACTGTAGGGCTCCTGGGGGTGTTAGCAGGGACCATCTCTGCCGCAGCTTCACAGGCCGTTACACTGTCTCACCCTGCTCCCTAAGCATTTCCTCCCTCCCTCTGCCTGATGTAATCTCACTGAAGCACAGAAAGTTTTGAGCATAAAGAGGGAGGGGAAGTGCTCATGTAACAGCCTGTAAATGTTAAATGCTGATTTTAGGGAAGGAAGGAGGCCACGGATAAAAAATATAAGAAAATTACCACATTCACAGTGCCTGGATCTATGACTAAGTGTCCCTGATGGTAGATTTCCTTTAATGAAAAAATTATCCGCATGGAAGGCTCAATGTATTTGAGATAAAAATCTAGACCTAAATGAGCAAGAATATGTTTTTCGGATGGGGTCCTTCATTAGATCAGATGTTGTCACAATGATATAAGATACATAACAGGATTGGTATAAAAAATTTCCACTCTTTGCACTTAGACTTTTTTCAATGTACAACTGGAAATCTTTTACAGAAGAGAATAAACAAAATAATTGTCTAGAGGAAACAAAGTTGAACTAGAAACAAGTCAGCAGGAATGCTGAGGAGTAGCAGCAGGCAGTAAGACGCGATCGGAGGCCAATATGTAGAATCTGTCTCCCCCTGCGCAAAAACATTCTCAGCGAACAAACAAGCTGGAAACCAAGGACCCAAAGAAAACTGCTGGAGACAAAGTTACTAAATCCCATCTCCTGAGAACTGGTTCATACATAATGTGATTATGGCTTCTTCCATAGAAGGCTCCTGCACCGTACATCAAAGTGACCATTGACGTACGTGTGGATGGAGACCTGGACAATTTGTCCCGCTGTTTTACTTGTGCCCTTTGAAGGCAACATTTTTGATCATACGCCAAGAACATTTGTGCATCCACAAATGTATTATATTAATGTTACTGTCCTTCAGAATAAAAGAACTAAAGCCAAATGTTTGACACTTTAAACGGGTGTAACAGCGGGCAACAAGGGTCACAAAATGTGAGGTCGTAGGCCAATCTAAAGGGGCTCTTGTTACCACCCAAACCCAATCTAATGTATCAATAAAGCAACTCAGCAAACAGATGGAAATTAGAGGGAGTCTATCAGATCCTAAAGGGCTCCCACCCCAATAACAAGTCTGTGTTATGTATAATCATCTTTTCATGGATTGGTTAATCAGCATTAGGGCAGGTCTGATTTATTCGTTTTCTCTACAGGAAGGGTGACTATGCCAATCATGGGTCGAGAAGTAAAGTCGGATTCTAGAAGTGACCTGGAGCACTTGTGTATGTCTGTTGGTTAATTATGCAGATCTGATACACTTACAGGTTGATTTACATATTCATTTTATGATGATATTATTTCTGAATTTTTTATCCATTCATGGCCTTAAACAACAGTTTTTGCAGTTTTGGGAGGCATTTGTGACAGTCACCATCTAATATACACAAGTGCACCAATTTTTTGAAAAAACATCCAGACCACGATATTGTTAACCAGAGAAACAAATCCTGAGAATTTGGGGATATAAAGAAATTGGAAAATGGCTTCTGAAAACATTTTCAGGGTCTGGCTTTTCCAGTAACCATTGATTTGTTAATCTCGTAAGGGAAAGTGTTTTTCCCTTACCGTGTTTTACCGGCATTGGCATCAATTCATACCCTCATTGGAGCTCACAATGTGACTTCCATATTGACCAGTTTTACAGTATATAGTACATGGTGTAGATTTGAAAGTTATAAAATGATTTCTGGTTATGGTGTTTCCATCTTCAGTTTAACATGTGACCTACATAATCTATGAGGAATATATGGATAGTATTGGCACAGTATAACAATTGACCAGGTGCTGGAATAGCATTATAGATTCATTTCAATGGTTTTATTGCAAAGTCGGAATAGATTCATCTAGTCAGCTTATTGACCATATTGGGGGCCATGATCAGGACTGAGGATTGATCTAGTACAGGTCTGCAACGTGTATCCCATCACTTTTGTCTTTCATTAAGGGTAGAAATTCCATATCATTGGTAAAAACTCCCCTTGTTATTTATAAAACTGCTTTCATCTACAAGAAGGATTGATTTTTTTATAGGGTTTATTACCCTAAAAAGCCATTGGCACTAACATATTGGGGCTTATTGACTAAAAGGCAGTTTGTGCACTTTCGTCTGACTTTCTGACATTTTCGGGTTTTGCATGGCTGTGACAGGTATTTAACAGGGGGTCTGCGCTGGGATTGTGTCTCACACGATCAGATTGTGCCGCGGCTGCGCTGGTTTCATGCAATAGAATTTTGGGGACAATCCGACTGAGCGCGGGATTTAACTTTCCAATTGTTTCGCAAGACAATGCACTTACATGCACCAGGAAGACAATGCATTCTCGGGGAACTTCGTCGGACAGGTAAGTAAATGTGCCCTAATATGTAGTGCACAACTCATTAAGTAAAAAATTACCAGTATTGAAGTATCAAAATACAAAATCCAACGTATCTTTCAACTTCCATTTTGGATTAGCCAAGATAGAGGGGACCTTGCTTTGCTAATAAGTTAAGCCAACTCCCAAAAGCCCCCAAACAAACATACACACAGGGAGGGGGAGGAAGCTCTCCCTGTATCAGAGGATCATTACTTACACAACTGAAGTTTCATTACTGCGACGGTGACAGGCTGTGATATTAAACAACAGCTGCATAAAAATTGGGTAGATGGAAAGTTAAATTATCTTCCATTAAAAAGAAAGTACTTTTCCTGGTGTAGGACATCCCCTTTAAAAGGTGCCAACAGTGTTGCTTTAGAGAACGTTAAGGAATGTAAAAAAAAGTTGTAAAATAAAGTCCTATATAAACCACTGATTGTGTAATTAAGGGATCTGAAAGGTTTTATTGCAGCGTATAAAGTGAAGTAATCACAGGATAATGAAGTATATACCCAAATCAACCCTAAAAGCGAAAAACTAAAGTGAAACGTTAAGTAAGCAAGACTTGGCAGCTCCATTCAGGAATTCAGAGACAGAGAATGGCCTTTGGATCCTTGACTGCTCGTCTGCTTCAGACACGTGGCCGGGTGCCAGCAGCGATCTGGTTTTTGCTAACAAAACCACCATTTACTCAGTTGCAGAGTAAAATTCTATCTGTACAAGTCTTCACGATGTGTACACTTCTCTGTTCTTTTTTTTTTTCATCATTAAACTCACACTGTAGTCTTGGCACCGAGTCACCTCGCCGAAATAACAACTTTTTTTTTAAAGACACTTTTCCTCGATCATGTCTTGTAAAATGCAGGTGCAGCTGCAGATGGAAGATCAGTCCCTGGGAAGAAGCCAAGTACATAACAAAAATGAATTGAAGAAAGCCAATTTTCAGACCATAATCAGAGTTAGCTAAACACAGCATTTCCACAACTGTGTGTTTATGGGGGATCCAAGTTCTGTGGAGCCAATTATGTTTTTATGTGAAAACACAAAGATGTAATGAGTTGCTGCATGTAGACTGAGGAGTCCAGGGGAGAATCATATCGGTTTAGGACAAGAGTTTTCATCACTTCAAAGCAGCCCCTTCCCCATTTCCTGTCACTTATTTTCCAAAGTGTTTGAATTAAAAAAAAAAAAGGTTTTGACATTTAAAAAAAAACTTGTTTTGCAGGTGACAGTAAACTTCATATTAAAGGAAAGTGTCTTTGTACTATTTTCTTCCCTTTCTTTCTTTCTGCACTTAGCAGTTTGTATAAATCAGCGCATAAGGAGTTAAGCTTTAGCCTCCTCTCCTTATTATTTTGCTGTGTACAGACAGTGCTCACTGCAGGGAAAGGAGGAAGAAAAAAAATGTCTTTAATAAAGTTTAATATTACTATCTTTATCATATATGGAGCAGGAGGAACCACCAGAGGCTTGGTGGACACCGGAGATACATGGTGGATACGGGATGAGGTGCCATCAAACAGCATGACTGGCATTCCAGTCCCCAGTGAAGAACCTCCACCGTCTGCCAGTTGAGCGCAGGTGTGTAGCTCTGGAACCACGGAAGACCCAGAATAACGAAAGACAGCACATAAAATGACAGTTTCTCTTTGTGCAATGCCCCAACATGCAGAAATAGAGGCTTGGTGCAGTACCAGACTGAATCACAGAGGGTCTGCCCACTGACAGAGGAGATGGCCAGTGGCTTCTCAAGACAGACAACAGGCAGATGATGCTGGGAGACCAGGGCAGCATCCATAAAGTTTCCATCAGAGCCAGAATCCAGGAAGGCGAGGAGAAGCTTTATTCTCATCTAGGTACGCCTCTCCCAGAAACCCTAGATGCTTGCATTTCCCGAACGCTGTGGATGGATGGAGTGGACAAGTCCAGAGAAAGCGCTCCGTGCTGGCACAATAGAGACACAAATTCTCCTGTCGATGTCTGGAGCATTCTTAGGGAGTCAAACGCACTTTATCCACCTGCATAGCCTCCTCTGGAGCAGACAAGGAGGAGCTGTGGTGGCCTTTGAAAGACTGGTGCCAAGCGGGGCAGTCAACAGGTCCTGGTCTGTGTTAGTTCTAGACGCTGCTCTTCCTGACGCTCTGAGAATCGGATGTGAATCTGAGTGGCCAAGGAAATGAGACTATTCAGAGAGGACAGTAGGTTGCGTGCAGACAGGGAGTCTTTAATAAGTCAAGGGAGGTCTTTTTTAAAAGTTGTAACCAAGGCCACCTGATTCGAAGCAAGCTCAGAAGCTAAAGTGCGGAACTGGACCGTGAGTCACCAACAGACAAATCTCATTGGGGCAAGTTCAGCAGAGCGATTTCAGCAGATGACGCCCAAACTGGCTCCTCAAAGACAGACCAGAATTCATCAAGGAAAGCGGTGATATTACACATGACCAGGTCGTTCCTGTCCCAGAGAATGGCGGCCCATGCTAGGTCTTTCCTGGAGAGAAGGCTGATCATGAAAGCCACCTTAGATTGTTCTGAGGCGAACTGTGAGGGCATCGGGGTTAGTGGTCCCACTGTACCACCGTAAGCAATGACGTAAGCCAACACCAGGAAGGGGAGTCTAAGTGCCACCTGGTCTTCACTAGAGCCCGCAGCAAAGCGGGTTGGACTTGCTGTGGATAGTAGACTTGCTGTGGATAGTAGATAGTCTGGAGGTCAGGACAGGTGGCATGGGATTGGAGTCAGGAACAAAGCAGAAGGTCAGGGCTGGCAGCAGAGGAGCATAGTCAGGAATGGAATCAGAATCACAACAGGAAATCACACTAATTGCACTAGGAACAGGAGACAAGCTTCTTCTAAGGCACAAGGCTCAAAGATCCAGCAGGGGACACAGGAAAGAGCTGTCAATTTATCAGGGCAGGTGGGCGGCCACGGCAATCATTGGCATGCTGGCCCTTAAAATCTTACAGAGCCGGTGCACGCGCACCCTAGGACAGGGGTGGCGAACCTATGGCACGGGTGCCAGAGGCGGCACTCTGAGCCCTTTCTGTGGGCACCCAGGCCATCACCCCAGAATGAAGTTCACCAGATACCACTCAAAGAATCTACTTGCAGAACCTTCCTACAATGATAGATGAATTTGAAGGATTGAAAGTCAATGAACAAGCAGAAATACATTACTTCTTAAATTGCTGTGTTGCACTTTGCAATAAATAAGTGGCTTTTGGTTGAAGTTTGGGCACTCAGGCTCTAAAAGGTTTGCCATCACTGCCCTAGGAGGTGGAGACACGCACATCCGAGAGTGGGGACTGCTGCTGGAATGAGGAGAGGTGAGAGACGCTGCAGATGGGCATCAGGGGCATCGGGAAGCACACGGGTGCTACTGTGAACTGGGACATGGGTCGCAGGAGCACACGTGACACTAATACATAACAATCTCTTTCAAAATTGAGTCCCTGGCATTTAGTTGATCATTATATGAGATGGCTAGATGGGGTAGGGTAGTGGTGGCGAACCTATGGCACAGGTGCCCGAGGTGGCACTCAGAGCCCTCTCTATAGGCACCCACGCCATCACTCGAGTGCAGAGTTCACCAGACAGGACTCAAGGCCTCTTGGAGTCCCAGGCAGCCCAGGACCCTGGAAAAAAACTACAATAATAATCCAAACTTCTTCTCCTTCTTTCTACTGTATTGGTGTCCTCAGGTGCCTATATAATTTAAACCTGTGACAGAGCAGAGAGTAATAAGTTACCGCTTTAATTGTCGCATCGGCACTATGCAAAAAATATGTGGGTTTTGGTTGTAGTTTGGGCACTCGGTGTCTAAAAGGTTTGCCATCACTGGGGTAGGGAATCAAACAGATGACCCTTCCTCTATGATGTTTATATGACCTATTACAGCACTTGATGTCTTTTTGAGACCACCCAAAAATATTAAAACTTTTGGTGCAGGATATTTTCACAGAATCAGATTACTACTACCCACTCCATTCTCATAGCAACTATGAGGAAATAGGCAGCATATTCGCTTCGGAGAGAATTATGCATTCTAAAAATTAAACTAGTTATCACATGCTATTGTTGTGTATCCAGTGTTATTCCCTCAGCCAGTTGGAGGTGGGTAACATAGCTGAGATATGCATTACTACAAAGTTCAGGAACAAAATGTGACATGTTTGTTGTGACAGTCGGCAAACTGTGGAGATTGTGTGGGCTCCATAGCAAATACTGACTGGTTGCAGCCTCCCTGTGTACTCCTGAAGAAGACGCCAGATGTATTACATGGAATGCTGTGAAGTGATCCTCCGCTGCTTTTGATCTTCTAATCCTTTGCCTTAGTTTTCAGCAGGAAATCTTTGATATGCAGCACCCTGTTAGGGGACAGTGTGACACGAGACAGGATTCGGGGGAGGCCAACCGGAGCGGTTTATGCACTCGGTCAACCTGCAGCTTGTGACAATAAACAACAAAACAGTCGAACAGCAGGTTCAACCCTTATAAAGACCTGACCCCAGACAATAGGAATTCATTTAAAGGCGGTCCCCTACTTAAGAACACCCAATGTACAAACGACCCCTCATTACAAAGGGACTTCTGGATGTTGGTAATTTACTGCACTTTAGCCTTAGGCCACAATGGTCACAATTACTCACAATAAGATTTACTTCAATGCCTTATTTGTATTTTGTAGTGTTACACTGTAGTGACAAACTATATAAAACCTAAAGAATCCAGAGAATGTATGGCCTCGCACATTTCTACAGGAAATTTACAAACGTTAATAATTATGCTAGCCTGCTTATTTCCAAACATGACATCATCACAGCTCAAATAGCATGACATCATCACAGCTCAAATAGCATGACATCATCACAGCTCAGATAGCATGACATCATCACAGCTCAAATAGCATGACATCATCACAGCTCAAATAGCATGACATCATCACAGCTCAGATAGCATGACATCATCACAGCTCAAATAGCAGGACATCATCACAGCTCAAATAGCAGGACATCATCACAGCTCAAATAGCAGGACATCATCACAGCTCAAATAGCATGACATCATCACAGCTCAAATAGCATGACATCATCACAGCTCAAATAGCATGACATCATCACAGCTCAAATAGCAGGACATCATCCGTTCAGTCCTATATATAGAAGAGAATCCTCCTTCTGTTGGACATAGGTGAGGCAGATCATAACTTCATAAATGTAAAAATCTGGATCTCCCAGATATTCATGCATGAACCTGTAGTAATTTGTAGGCTTACAGGTGTCTTACTATCTAAAAGCTTGGTAATACTATACTAATCGTAACGGCCTTGCCAAAATCTCTACTCTCTCTAAGCTGCAAAGTAATTGGGATGGTATTAGTGATAAATAGAGCTCCATGTACCAGGGAAAAGATAGCTGCCAATCACTGATAGGATGGACTCCTTGACTTCTCTGCAGGAAAAGAGCAGAGTTTTAATTCTATAAAACTACAAATCCTCACAAAATTATACATTAATCTTCTTACTGTTGCTCCTCCTGCTCTATAATATATTGCCTGAAAGTAGGATTCTATGTACAATCTGCCCAACTCCTCCCGGTCTATAACATAATGAATGCAGATCAGAGACAACATACAATCTGCTCAGCTCCTCCTGCTCTGTAACATATGGACTGCAGATTGGACACTATGTACAATTTACTTAACTCCTCCTGGTCTATAACATGCTGCCTGCAGATACGACACTATGTACAATCTGCCCAGGTCTTCCTGATCTATAGCATGCTGCTTGCAGAGAACACTGCATTCTTATTATTGTGAATGACTCCTCTCCAGCTACAGTATGTGAGATTATAGGGGGTCATTTATGACAACTCCAGCAACCTTTTGAAAAAGTTGCAAAAATTTGTGCAAATACTCCTTTGCATCCAGAACAAAAAGTCACTAAAATACACATGCATAAGATAGATGTGGCCATATATTCACAGTATGGAACCCAAAATAGAAAGCCACCATTGAGAGCAGAAAACTACTTCCAAGCGAAGGGATGGTTTATAGCCAAAGTCACCGGATGCAACAATATAGGACTTTGAAAGCATCTTGGTGGAATATAGAAGGAGAGGAAACTGCATAGTCTTGTTGTCAGGCAGTGCGTGTGTAACCTGTCTTGTAGGAGCTGATGTGCTATGAGATATGTGGGGTGATCACACCCTACCTGGCATCCCGCACTTGTATCCGTCCATCTCTGTTTATCTAAACTATGACAACACTTAGTGCATTCCGCACTTTGCCACCCAATAACTCGATAATTAGCAGAAAATGCCTGGTCTTTCCATCATATAGAGCGCCCATTATGTTCTGCATTCTCTGTGTCATGGAGCTGACAGCCCAGTGTTTGCTCTTTGGGCTATGGACGGATAGTGTAATACCCTGATCAGGCAGAGGAAGATTCTGAAGAAACTGGAAAAACTGGCAGCCATCCAGAAGGCATCCACCCAGTATAATACGTTCCAATGACGGCTCAGTAGCCTCTTGGTGAACCTGCCGGCTTATTGCTTGCTTGAACAGGATTTTTCACTACAAAAGACAGACTTATAGATAATTTCACCTACTGTTTATTTGCACAAGTCACGCTAACATTTCACATCTAATTATATAAAAAGCTCCAAGACTTCAGTCTATCATTCTTCTATAAATCATGTCAATTAATGAATCAATGCAGATCCTTCCATGGTGGCTCCTGAGTTCATATGGAAGGAATTGGTTCTAATGAGAGAAGGATTATTTCACATTGTATGAGGAGGTGCAGCTGAAAACCCATTTGTCTTCTGCTATGTGACATCACTTTCTTACTCCTGGACTTGTCTAAACAGAGGTGCCGAGGAATTATCATGTCCATAGAGGGTGGACTGAAGGAGGAGTGAGATTAACGAAGGAATTCTCAAATTTGTGAACTAGGTGGAGCAAGATTAGATTTTTTTCAAGTGAAAATTGTGTTGTAAATATTTTTTGTAAATATTGTTTAATAATAAATGGACCCAGCCGAGTAGTGTGCCCACAACTTTGAAGTGAATCTGTTGTAATGCAACAAATCCTCTACTTTGTGTGCAAACATGCTTTAATAAAATGTAACCCTACCCACTAGTGTGCCCACAAAGTATAATTCCCCTTTTAGTGTGGCTCGGTGGTTAGCACTAGAGCCTTGCAGTGCTGGTGTCCTGTGATCAAGTCCCAGGTCAACATCTGCAAAGATTTTCCTCCTGGTTCTCCAGTTTCCTCCCACACTCTAAAACATACTGGTAGGTTGATTAGATTGGGAGCCCCATGGGCACAGGGACTGATTTGGCAAACTCTGTACACCACTGCATAATCTGTGTGCGCTATATAAATAAAGAATTACTATTATTATTATTATTAGATAGTATAATGCCTCTTCTGTTTGGCTGTCACTTATTTGGCTTATTTGGCTCATTCAGTAGCCCCCACCACCACCACATAACTCCCCCTCTCTATTTTCTCCCCTACTTGAAATGCCCCCATTTCTGTAGCCCCCGACTTAAGCTCCTCTTTCTGCAGCCCCCAACCTTTTTCCTCTCATTCTGTAGGCAGCCCCCCACCTAATGCCTCCCTTTATAAAGTCCCTAACTTAATGCTACCTTTCTGTAGGCCTCTTGATCTTATCACTTCATTGAAATTGCCCCACCCACCCACCTTTGTGTAGCCCCTAGACAGTGTGCATCCCATTATGTGGCCATCCACCTTGTTCCCCCTTATGGTAACCACTTGCCCAAAGTTTGTAACTTTTCTGAAGACCCCTGTCATGCCCACTTCCAACTCCTTTGTAGTTAAATTGAAGAAAAAAACCTGCTAAACATTTTTCCCCTATTCCCTTCAAAAGTCCCCTTTTATTCTCTGCCCAGGTCTGAAGACGGGGGCACAGTGGCATCATCACATCGCTCCTGCCAACCTCATACAGCAGAGGCTCAATGACGGAGCGAGGACTATAGCTCCCTACTCCACCATTGCACTCTCATCTGCTCTATCTATGAGTTGCTAAGGTGGTACCTCCGCCAGTGGCTGGTATTGTATCATTAAAGGGGTATTCTCTTTTCAGCAAATTAATGTTAATGTTTGTATTATAAAAAGTTATACAATTTTCCAATATACGTTCTGTATAAATTCCTTACGGTTTTCTAGATCTCTGCTTTCTGTCCTTCTGTAGAATCTTTTATATTTATTTCCAGTTTTCTCACAGAAAACTGTGAGAAATTGATACAGAAAGTATATTGGAAAATTGTAAAACTTTTATTTATAGAGCACCATTAATTCCATGGGTGCTGTACAATCAATAAAGGGTTTACATACATTACATTAAAACTGAAACAAATACAATGCTACAGTTATCAGAAACAAGTGGAAGGAGGACCCTGCTTGTGACGGCTCACAATCTATATGGGAGGGTAGATGGAGACATGGGGTGAGGGAGCAGAGCTGTGCAGTTATTGTGTGTTGTAGGTGATCCTGAACTGGTGGCTTTTCAGAATATGTTTGAAGGTTTGGAAAGTGGGGGACAGTAGATGTACCTCCAGTCTCCAGTCAGAGACATTCAAGTAAAAAGCTGTTACTAACATAGGGAGGAATCTATCACAACTCCGATGTGTGCATTGTGCTTGTTTTTGCACCTAAAAAGTTGCATGTCTAACAGAATTGTGATAAATCCCTTAGTCTTTCACTTACTTTTGTCCAGCAAAGGAGGACTCCAAATGCTGAGGGCATCAATGTTACTCATCCTCAATCTTTTCCCACTTTCAATTGGAATTTTAAATGTGCCATGAATTGGTGCGCTCTGGGACTGAAAATTCTAAAATAACTTCTTTATTCTTTATTCCAGCTCTGAAGTTTAAGCCTAGTTTCTGCTTAAAGGAAATGGAGTGGAAACATTGGACAGCAGCAATTCCCCTCATTCAGAGATCTCAAGTGGTCGTGGTTGCATGATTTACCCTAGTGACCTTCTTCCCAAATGCATTCCCTTTTGCCAAGGGGCTGAATGGGTTTGTGTTACAATTTTGAACATAAATATTAGTTATGGATATGCATCTACACTCCTGGAAAATTAGCAGAATTTCTAAATTCCACAACTGCAGGACAAAAAAACTCCAGAAATTAGATGTTTTATTTTGCAGAATTGTTTCAGTAAACTTTGTGGTCATCCAACGGCTTTATAGGATCACGTTGAGGTGAAAACCAACAGCATGAATACATGGACTGATGCTTGAAAGTCAACAGAACAAACAGGTCAACAACAATTTCTGCGGGCAATGTGACATGCTTAAATTGCATCGGGAAGGGAAAAATAGTTTTATTCAATGACAGACCTTTCATACCTTTGTTGGAGGCATACAGAGGAACAGGTGCTCTTCTATAGTCTCTTTTTCCACTAGTTGAATCTCTAGCAGTCAGGTAAATGGGAGTCCACAAGTGCCATCTAGTAACCCATATGATGGTAGTTTATTCACTTTTAGAGGCTTCCAGAATTGGTATCTCCTGAAGTTCAAGAAAAATTAATAAAAACACAGTGGCTTAGTGGTTAGCATTATAAACTTGCAGCGCTGGGGTCTTGGGCTGAAGTCCCAAGGTCAACATCTGAAAAGAGTTTGTATGTTCTCTCCGTGTTTGCGTGGGTTTCCTCCAGGTCCTCCGGTTTCCTCCCACACTCCAAAACATATAGGCAGGTTGTTTAGATTGTGAGCCCCATTGGGGACAGGGACCGATTTGGCTAACTCTGTGCAGCGCTGCATAATCTGTGTGCGTTATATAAATAAAGAATTATTATTATTATTATTATTAAAACCTGGTCAAACATGGACACCATAGCTGTATTCACATGAGGGACATAGAGTGTATGGTGCAGTTCTCTTACTAGTTTGTACCTTAAAGTTACTCTGGTAGAGAAATGAAAACTTAAAAAAACCTACAATGCAAATAAACCCACCCAAAATAAACACTTTATTAAAAACTATGATTAAAAATCATTGCCCTTATCCATAAATATTCCATAACTGTAGTGCTAAAAAAACCATTCTGTAATCTTATATGCTACTCACCTGGTGTGAGTCCAATCACACTAAGCTCCATGTAAATTACTCAACAAGGTCTTTCAATTTTTCTTTCAAACAATTTAGTGAATTGAAAATATTTGCTCCCGAGAACTCTTTAGACAAAGTGTTATCTTTCTGAGTAAGCTGAGCATATTGGTACATTGCACAAAACACACTTGTTTTGACCTGTAGCTAACAACAGGGCGGTCTCCTGCATTTTCAGTGAAAAGAGAGATCATACTGTACATACCAAATTCCTACTCAAGTATAACCTGTATGATGAACTGTTTACTACAGGAGTATGTTCTAAGTCAATAAAAAAATGTCTAAATAAAGGTATATTTCATTATACTTCATATGTACTGAAGAAACAGAGATCCTGCTATTAATACAAGTGATTTACTAGGGCTCCATCCAAAGTTAATTTTTTTTTTATCCTTTGCCTCACATGAGATATTTGAATTTCCTTTGATATCTATTAACTTTCCAACTCTTTCCAACTTTTTCGTTCCATGCCCATCACTAGCTGCATGAATGGGTATGGTTCCCTTACTTTCTGGGTATCACAGTACTATAAAAAAGTTAGCCAAGAAAATACAAAAATTTTAAATAAATGAAGACAGGGCCGGCGTCAGCACCCGGCTGACCTGGGCAAGTGCCGGGGCCCCAGAGCTCCAAAGGGGACCACCATGACAATGGATCAGAAACAGTGACACTGCGTAACAACAGCTGTGTTAATGGGACCGGGCGCCGGGGGGCCCGCAATGGATGGGTATTCGGACAACATATAATTTATTACATTTGCCTATTTAATGAGCAGCCCCTGCTGATTGCAGGGCGCATAGGAGGTGGATGGAGAGGTAGTAGGAAGGGCCCGGGGGCAAAGTATAATACGCCATCCTATCCACTCCTGGCCCATCCCTTTACTTACCCTCACTGTTGCTGAAGGAAATTGACCGACCCACCCTACTCACCTCACATGTGGCCTGTCCCACCATTCCCTTACCAACCTTACATGTGGCCCGCCCTGCCCTACCCACATCACATGTGGCCCGCCCTGCCCTACCAACCTCACATGTGGCCCACCCTGCCCTACCAACCTCACATGTGGCCCACCCTGCCCTACCCAGCAGCGGCAGGCTAGAGAGTGTCATGGCGACATACCCTAAATGGACTCAGGCTTCAAACCAATGGGTGGCAGAGAGGAACCAAAGGAGGTGAGCAAGAAGCGCTCAAATATCATGATAAAAGTTTGCCAGTATATTTTGTGGATTACACAGCAGGGTGGCGACAAAGTTAACATGGAAGCCATGAAAACAACCCAAAATTCTGCCTGACACAGCTCGTTTGATAAAGGGACCATGTATGGAGGCAGTGAACTAGTAGTAGATTAAAGGTGCTGCAGTTAAAACTATGTTAGTTGGATCTTGGCATGGAGCTGGCGCTCCGCTGCCAGGCGAGCTTTCGCCAATCCAAGCCCCTGTCTCTAGGCTACTCCCCAAACAGCACTTCTAAGAACCTTTTGTATAAGATCAAGTGTAGTAAAGAGTAACACAGTAAACAGTTTGGCAGATATTGTTTATTCATGGTTTTACAAGATATTCATTCATGGAGAGCTTCTCAGAGAAGAAATGCCCATGTGCTCTCATGTTTCCTCATCCCACTCACTTTATGGGGCCTGAAAAGCAAAATTGGATGACATTTCTATTTTAATTCTATTTTAATTGTAAAATTATTCAACAATGTTTAAAAAACTAAAACATTATTGTCTGGTACAATGACACCTACCATTGTTGTACTGATAACTGATTTGATGTTACAGTATGTCCCAAGTGGTAGCTGGAGTCTGAGGTTGAGGAGTATTTTCAGAGACTGCCTGAGATCTATGGGGGATTTTCGCCGCACAACCATCTCTAGGGTTTTAACCAGGCATTGCGTCCGACAAAAAGAAAAGGAAAAAAAAAAAAACATCAGAAGGATTGTAGCGTGGACGCGGCTAGGTTATGATGGCGAGTTGGCGGAAATGCCTTGTTGGAATGCCCAGGTTTTCAGAAGGGAGAAGAGGAGAAGGGAGATAAGAAGGGGCACCACGGGGCAGCAAGCACCCAGCACAGACGGAGAACCCAGAACTGGTTGGTGGGGAGGCGCGGATTTTAGAAAGGCCGAAACAACAGTAAGACAGTTTATGACTCAAGGCGCACCCGGTACAAACCCCAAGGTAGGCAGAAGCAAGAAAGAAAAGAAGAGCACTCTCTGAGATGGCAACAGTACGGCGAAAAAACTTTGAGGAGATGGGCGGTTCAGGGGGGTCGACAGCAGCGCAGAAAAAAAAAGACACACCGGGGGTTTTTTTGTTTGTTGGTTGGGTTGCCACTCCTTTTGACTGCTTAAGCACCCCCACAGGAAAAACTAACCCAGGGCTACAAGTGCACAAGCCTGATCGAAATTGGAAAGTAAGTAGAATATGCTAGATGGAGATTGGAAACACAACAAAAACAAAAAACCCAAAAAAAATAAAAAAAAAAACATGTCTCGCTTGCTACCATACAGCTGGGTGGGCTGCTGGGAGTTTGAATGAATAAGAGTCGTCGAATTCTGACTGAACGATGAGTAGAGGATCTAGATTAGATAGGAGGCAGAGAACGATCGGGAGAGGAATAAAGGTTGTGGTAGGGTCCACTGACGTGGTATTCCTGGTCAACAAAACAGTGGTGAGACCTGGCAATGGATCCATCTGGGCCAAACTAGTGATTAGCGGGGGAGGAAGTGGTCGGTAATAACGGACCAGGCCGTGAGTAGACGCGTATGGTTTGCCGATGGGTGTCTATGGTAGCGTTGGTTGATGTCATGTTGGGTTAGAACATGGATGTGGGGAAGATTTCTTAGCCTCTTGGGGACCCCTTGGTCCCATGTGCAACGCCACAGCGCCGACTCCATGAAGTGTTGTTTGCGTAGAGCATGTTTGTTCAATCACTTTATGAAGCGAGCAAAGTGTACCATTTATGTATTTGTGGAACATTGACGGTGCTTACGTTTCAGCAAGGCGGCATACTGCGCAATCGTACCTAAACATCGCGGGAATCGATCTCAGAACTGGTTTGCATTATGAACTATGAATGCAATGGAGGCATTGGAGGAGGTCACTGGGACTCAAATGGCTCCAGCAGTCACCAGATCTCAATAAAAAATAGAGAATAGTTGGCTGAAAAATATGTCGGGGTGCCAGGTTGGGAAGTGAATGGAGGATTTGGAGGGCTGAGAGAGTGGCATGGGGAGCGACTTGGTTGTGATGTGGAGAACTGAATTGGAACGGGAAGAAGAAGGAGCGCATGTGGGAACGGAGGCGGAGGAACTTCGCATAAATGGATGTGCAGAGACGGCCGACGCAATCTGCAGGCAAACTGTTGTGGATTGATGCCCATCATGTCATATATGACCAAAATCTCTGACGGAAGCTTCCAGCACCTAATTGTTGTATATATGCCAACGAATAAAGAGGAAGTGAGGCAGGGGAGTTCTGGAAAAGGCAAAAAGGGGGGAGGGAGCGGGGAGGGGTGGGGGGTCCGAATGCCAACCGCCGTTACTTAGCCATGGGTTGTAAGCCTAAATAAAAGTCGGGGACAGGCAGTGAGCGACCTGGGGTGAGTGTAGTGAAAGGTGTGTAGTATTGACTCATATATGGGGGGTAAGACAGTGTGGCGCGCAGTTGTGGCGTGGATAGTAGGATGGGCTCTTGCACGAGTGGGGTGATGGTGAGGGGTGTGTTTATATATGATATGTATGTGGGCGACACAGTCGTGGTCAGTTTGATGGTGTCGCGCTTGGAGTGTTGTTGTTGTGGTGAGGTGGTTATATAGATATATGTGGGGAGCACAGTGTGCAGTGGGCAGTAGTTGTGGGTGTGAGGGGTATGTTGTTGGATAGGATTACTGTGGGCGGGCAAATCATGTGTAAGTTGTAGAGATGTATAAGGGGTTATTTATATATGATTATGATGTGGGGGACTATCAGTGTAGAGATGTGGTACAGTTGAGTGTGAGGGGTGGTATATAGATATAGGTGGGAGCACAGTGTGGTAAGTTGTGGAGCCGAGCCTTCATTTTCGAAACAGGTGGCAGTTGATAGGGGTAGGTGTGTCTATGGACCTATAAAGGGGGGTTGTGTATAGATTCCTGATAGTCGGTAATGTTGTTGGTAGTGACAGTGCAGGATGTGAGGCGCGTTTTTAAGATATGATAGAGTTGGGGGAAAAGGATAGTAAAAGTAGTGGCATGACAGTGGGTGTGTAGAGGGGAATTGGGGTATAATGATTATGTAGGAGCACAGGGGTTGGTCAGGTTTGTGTGTGTTGTGGAGGGGTATTATAGTATGATATAGTGGGGGCACAGTGTGGGTCAGTTGTGGTGTGAGGGTCCGATATGATATATGTGGGGCCACAGGGTGGTCAGTTGTGGGCGTGTGAGGGGGGTTATATATGATATATGTGGGGCAGTGTGAGTCGAGGTCCGTTGTGGTTTGAGGTGGTATATGTATATTGTGGGGTACAGTGAGGTCAGTCTTGGCTCAGTCGTTGTTGAGGGGGTGTGTAGGGGGGTTAATATGGTATATCTTGATATATGTGGGTATAGTGTGGTCAGCTCGTGATGTGAGGGGTATTATGATAGTAGGGGGACAGTGTGTTCGTTGTGGTATGAGAGAGTATACTGTAATCATATGTGGCTGCATAGTGTGGTAGTTGATGCAGGTGATGAGGGTGTGTTTGTATATGATATGGTGTAATGATTATGTCGGAGGGTTACAGTGGTGTGGTCAGTTGCTGGTGTGGGGGTGGGTATTAAATGATTGTGGGGGCACATCTTAGTGAGGTAGTAGGTGTGGAGGGGGGGGATATATGTGATAATGCACAGGAGCGATGCAGGGTAGGGTCGTTTGTAGTGTGAGGGGGAGGGGATAAAGGGATAGAGATGGGGGGGCACAGTGTGTCAGTATGTGATGTGAGGGATAATATAGATATTGTGGGGGCACAGTGTGGTCAGTGACGGGGTGGAGGGGGGGTATTATGATATATGGGGGTACAAGTGTGGTCAGTCTGGTTGATGTGAGGGGATTTTTATGTATTGATATATGTGTGGGGGTACAGTGTGGTTCATCGTGTGTGAGGGGTATAGATATGTAGGGGGACAGGTGTGGTCGTATGTGGTATGAAAAGTAACACAGAACGTGCAGATATTGGTTTATTCATGGTTTACAGATATTTCATTCATGGAGAGCTTTTCAGAGAAGAGAAATGGCCAATGTGTCTCATGTATCCTCATCCGCACTCACTTTATGGGGGATGAAAGCACCAATTGGATGAATAGATTTTAATTCTATTTTAATTGTTACAATTATTCAACAATGTTTAAAAAACTAAAACATATATTGTTTGGGGTACCAATGACACCTCCTACCATTGTTGTACTGATCAACGATTTGATTTACAGTACTGTACCGAAGTCGAGTAGTGGAACTTGCTCTCTTGGTAGGGGGAGCACTTTGAGGACCATCCTGCATGGACCAAAACAATGGGATGGGATTGGGATTATTTCCTCTCATTTCATTTGTCTACATATATAACAGAATGGTTTGTTGTCGACGCCTCCCCATTCAGTCCCACCTGCGTGTGGGTGTAATTTGATTTTATTAATATGATATATATTTTTCACATTTTTTGTCCCGTTTTTTGTGAGTTGTATATAGTATATAATGATGGGGCACGCGTGTTTCTATAGCCAAGTGAGGAGTGCACTAGCGGGCTGTGGGTACAGTTGTGGTTTGAAGGGGGTATATATGATAGATGTGGGGGCAACAGTGTGGTCAGAGTGGTGTGAGGGGTATATTCATGATATATGTGGGGGCAGGCACAGTGTTGTGGTCAGTGTTGTGGTTGAGGGGTGGTATCTTGAATATGTGGGGGCACAGTGGGTCAGATGTGGTGGTGTGTTGGGTGGGCGGAGTGTGGAGGAGAAATGCAGTGGTTATATAGGATGATGTGGGCACAGTTGTGGTCAGTGGAGGTGTGAGATGGTACTATAATGAGATCTGTTAGGCCACAGTACGGAGTGATCAGGTTGTGGAACGTGAGAGGTGGGTGAGGTGGGTTAATATGAATTAGGGGGACAGTGTGAGTCAGTTGTCTGGTATGCGTGGACAATATGATGATATGTGTGGCACAGTGTGTCATTTTGTGATTAATGGGTATATATGATAATGTGGGGCCCAAGTGTGGTTAAGTTGTGGGGGCGGAGGGAGGCGGTATATATATGATATATGTGGGGGAGCACAGTGTTTTTTATAGTTTGTGGGGACTTCGTGAGGGCGTATACACTTCACCGGCCACTTTTTTAGGTCCACGTCCAACTGCTCCTCGTTAAACATTAATTTGTAATCAGCAATCACATGGCAGAAAAATCAGTGCCATTCGGCATGTAAGCATGGTTCAAAAGACAATATCTGCGTTCACAACGAGCATCAGTAGATGGAAAAAGAAAGGGGATTTGAGTGCCTTGGAAAGTGGCATGGTGTTGGTGCCAGAGACGGGCGGCTGAGTATTCAGAGGACTGCTGATCTAAAACTGGATTTTCCCGCACAACCATCTCTAGGGTTCAGAGGAATGGTCCGAAAAAAGAAAAACATCAGTGAGCGGCATTTTGGGGCGGAAAAGCCTGTTGGTGTTGATGCCAGAGGGGTCAGGGAGAATGGGCCGACTGGTTTCGAGATATTAGGATTAGAGAAAGGAGGCCAGTAGTGACTCAAATCGCACCCGTGCGTTACACCAGAGAGGTAGGCGGAAGATCATCTCTGAATGCACAGTACGCTCGAACATTGAAGGCAGAATGGGCTACTAGCAGCAGAAGACCACAACCGGGGTGCCACTCCTTTCTGCTAAGATACAGGAAACTAAGGCTAACAATTTGCACAAGTATTATCACGCAAATTGGACAGTAGAAGATTTGGCAAAAGTTGCTGTGTGTGCCATGAGTCTCAGATTTGACTGCTGTGTGACATTAGGAGGTGGTAGGGGTCAGAATTGGCGCAACAAAGCCAATGGATGCCAGTGAAAGCCTGATGAAAGCATGGAATCATCCGCCTTGTATCGAGCGGGGTCAGGCTGGGTGAGGTAGGTGGTGTCATGGTGTGCGGACGTATTTCGCGGCAACTATTTGGGCCCCGTGGCACAAGCCACAGCTACCTGAGTCGTTGTTTGCTTGAAAGCATGATCCAGTCCATCCCTTTATGGAGCACAATGTACACCCTGTAACATCTGGATGGCTACTTTCAGCGAGGGGATTTACGCCGCCAGTAAATAGGTCTGGAAGCATCTCA